>JACXGM010017902.1:0-19423 GCA_016801145.1 Umbra pygmaea | reverse complement strand
AAGTGCATAGAGCTGCTAAATGTATTTGTAGTTTGTTGATTTCCAAGTATAAAACTTGGTGAAATGTTTTCAGTGTGTGTGTATCCGTTTTTTTTACATTTCCATCTCATTTTACCAAAACCGTGATAATATTGATAACCGTGATAACTTTGGTCACTATAATCGTGATATGAAATTTTCATACCGTCCCATCCCTACTCTGCAGTAAGGACATGCTAACGCTGGGTACCTTTCCACCACGGAAAAAATAACTTAATGGTTCTTACCTTCTGCCTGGATATCCCTCAGAGTACTTGTTATTGAGGCAGGATCCCTGAGCCTCCAGGGCAGCCCGACTGCAGAAGTTCTGTAGTGAGAAGAGACCATACAATACCAGGTGTGGCAGCTTCAGATAAATACAGAAAATCTACAAACAAGAATAAATAAGACATAATTTAACTACCAAAAACATTAACATCTCTAATTGCTTGTTTCTGATTCATCAAAACGTACGTCAAGATGGTGACTGAAAGTAGGTTATAAGGGTAAAAAAAGGCACGAATAATATGTAGATTCACTAAATAATTTATAAGGTTACAACAGTATTATACGGCCTTATTCGTTTTTTAAGGTAAGCATAATACGCATGTCTCCTGTTTAATAATAGTTCCGCAACAGCAACAACATGGTGTCAAATCCAGTGTTCAAATATTTATTAATGTATTTACTATTACAACTATAACTAGAAAATGCATTTCCTGCAGAAAATGCGGGTGAATGCTGAATAGCTGAATTGCTAATGCTAAACTGGATTAATAGCTTAAATGTGTAAGATGTTGAAGTATTCAGAATAATTGGAAAAGTAGGAATGGTTTAAAGTAGCATAAACTTCATTGAAAAGTTGAATAGCACCACTATTTAATCTACCAGTTAGCTCCGCCATAGGGGCTTAGCGAAAAACCTCTGGTGATAGGTCGTAAGATTATCCAATTGCGAACAGTAATATTTTCAAATGCATGCTTGGTGCCGGCCCTCGAGCTGGGTCATTTTCATTACTCGATGCCAGACCCTTATATCCTCCGGATTTGGGTCTGTATTTTTCCAGGCTACTGATTTGTTGGCTTTAAAAGTTGAATACTGCCAAATGATAAAACATTGTAAGGGCTGAAATTATTTTCTAACTGAAATTATGAATACCTATAGAAGACTTACAAATGCTGTGAAAAACATTGATTAAAATGCAGAAATATTAACCTGTTCATCCCGAGGGTACCCGGTACCGGGACCTTTTCGCGCACGTCACATACATCGGTTAATTACATATTGTAAACATGCACAAAACCCGTCATGTTATATACTGCTAAAACGGCAAGGATCTCATCTGTAAATCTATCTAAATTGTTTTTGCCAAAAGCAAATAATATAGATGCATGGATTGCATAAAGTTGCAACAACAAAATTGACCGCATTTTCGGCACTGCTGATGCGACATATATGTGTACCAATAAACAAACATTTCTCAACATAGCTACGAAAGCAGTACAGCAATCGAAAGCCACTATTAAGCCCTTCACAAAGCTTTTTGCTCTAGTCCTAACAGGCACGAAACAGTCCAGCAATATATCAGCAAAAACTATTTCACATTTTGAAATCAATACAACAACTTTTCCCTATATTGTATGATTTGTTATTGTAAAACGTGGTTTCTGGTCAACTAATTCCACTTGGCAAGTTATTTCAATGCCTTATAGACATTCTGGATTCGTTTAGGCTTCTATACATTGTGCATAATACATAATCACACTGGTTTAAACTTGACTGCCTGTCGACGCTCAAATCACAACATAAGGTCTCTCTCCCCATCTACTGAAAAAATGAAGTAACACAACGTCCTAAGCTGTTTTTCACTCTATTCTAGTGAGAAAGACCTTTCCATAAAGTGGTCATATGTTAAAATCGACCAACCAGATCAGGAAATATTTAAATGCGTATCTGTTCAAAGTAAGTTCTCTGTTTTGTTCAGTTACGCACGCTTTGCGCATTGTGGTTGTAGTGCTCCTGGTTTTTGTCGGATTACAACATAATTTTTCAACATGGCAGGTTCTAGCAAGAAATATTCAGTTACATAATCTTTGGTACTACTAGCAAAGGAAAATTGGACTGTAAATATTCTCCCTGACTGAGACTCTGACGATTCCATTGGAGTTACATGACGAACCATTTAGACAACAACATGAAACAACGGAGCACCTGTACACCCCAAACGCTACATCAAAAGTGTATGTAAATATGTTATGTTGTTATTTCATTATATTTATTAAGTCTTCATATAAACATGTTATTATTTATTACTTTAAATACTGTTTTAGTGGTGTATTGTATGAGCATACAATTAGTTAGCCGCTAAGCTACGCTTAGCTAAGCAATGGGCCTTCCTGAATAATGACCATTGTTTTATGATTTGTTATGCTACCGGTTCCACACAAAAGCCCATACACTAAGTGAACACATTTATTAATGTATTATTTTTACATTTAGTCAAAATATCATGCAATATGTTTGTTTTATTTATATAAATAAATAAATTTGGATGATGCATGTTTTGATACCACGTAACTTAGTGTAACACTACAGCAGGTGTATTGTATCAATACATAAATATTTGCCACGCTTCTAGCTGAGTGAAATCCTTTGTTTACTAAGCTAGGCATGTAATAACGACGCTAGGCCTATAGTAACGATGCTAAGGCCTGTAAAAACATAGTCGTTTTATAGTGTAACAACAAACAGTGTCTCCACTAATACTAAAGGTGTATTGTATGAATTGAAAAATAGTTGTCACGCTACTAGTTGAGTGAAATCCTTTGTTTACTAAGCTAGGATTGTAATAACGACACTATGCCTGTAGTAACAACGTTAGACCTATAGTAACGATGCTAAGGCCTGTAATAATATAGTCGTTTTATAGTGTAACAACAAACAGCATACCCACTAATACTTAAGGTGTATTGTATGAATTAAAAAATAGTTGTCACGCTACTAGCTGAGAGAAATCCTTTGTTTACTAAGCTAGGCCTGTAATAACATAGTTGTTTTATACTGTAACAACCAACAATGTCTCCACTAAGTCAGACAAATACCAATAACAACAAGTTTATAACTGTATTATTTATACACTCAGACAACATACTGTGAAATGTGTATTATAGAGTGAAAAGTGAATTTTAGTCATATTTGTCAATGAATAAATGTACATGTGTTGGATAGTGCTGGATAGTAATAAGAACAATTTCAAAAGCCCGGTTTTAGGGTACAAAGTGCATATTTTTTATTGCTAAATCACTGAAGGTCACCATATATGTATATAGTTTTAAGATGTTTACATTGTTTGTTTTTAAGTTGTTATCTTTTCAATAAATCAGCCCTTTTTGAAGTCAAACTTTACCATATAATGGCTTATTTCAAAGGGAACATAGAGGTCTGGGTAAAAAATTAAAACCAAGTCAAATTAGATGTATGTTGATGTAATGTACACATATAGTGATATTTTAGTGAAATTAAATTAATTTTGCTCTCTGGTACCTGATAAAAGTAAAATGGCACTGATGGTGCCCAAATGTGCCCAAATGTCCAAATTTTAAAGGCTGCCTAGGACTCCTTCAACTAAAACCATTATAAAACTTTTGTTTGCTTCACACTAATTACATCAAATTTCACACATGTACTCACCAGACATAGAAGTATGTTTCTACCTGTTTTAGAGCTGCTGATCCATGACCTTCATATATTATTACCTATATAACTTGTTTTTTTCTAGGCGGAATAGAAATTTCCATAAATGTATTCTGTGTTCTACTTTTATGTACTCTGACACACTAGTACCCACATTAAAACTTTCACTTCAGGATAAAACTCACATGTGTTTCCTTCATTTTGATACCAAGAGTATGTCTATAGAGATGTACTCCATTAGATTTGGTGATGTTTTACTTCTTTCAAAACCAGAAAAACGCTTAGGGATGAAGAGGTTAATCCAATAAACCTAATTTCACTACTGAAATATTACTGTGTCCTTCAGTTATTTGATCCAAACACCCAATTAATTATAAATGAAAATCATGGAAATTGTCAGGGGTGTCTAATCTTTTGCATACGATGGTATGATCAAGGTTCAATTCAAGCTCACACATAATGGTTGTTTATGATAACGTTTTCATTAACAGGTCTGTGCACACATTGCACAACAAATTGCCCTATTATTAGCATACGTTTTAGCTTGTTTCGCAGCTACCGATGCAGCGTTTATTGTCAAAGAGTGTTGTTCCCATCGGTCACTTAGACACAAATCCATCAAAAAAATAGTGTCCAGGTTAAACGGTAGTTATCCTTTAAGGTTCCACCTACCTGCAGTCTGTGGTGTGTAACCTTAACGTCTTTAAACTTTCATATCATATGAAACACTTTAAATCGGCATCAGCCAGTCTGTTACTCCCTGTATTTCCTTACAAGCAATGTGACAGTTAAAGGCTATTTTATAAACACCACTACCAAATTATGAAAATTATGGAGAAATTACGAGTGCATAAAAAGCTCACCAATGTGTTAATATTTTAACTAAATATTTTCTAAAACACACAATGACACAGAATTTGTCATCCCGTTGATATATTGTTCACTACGTTACCTACCGTTTCAATTAATTAGCAATTGTCTTTAGCTGGCTAGATAGCTAATACACTTGAGTGTCCTGCTGTTAACAGATAATTGTTTTTGTTCCGAGGGCTCGCGTCATTGCGTCTATGCAGAACTATGCAGAATGAATATATCGGAAACAACGGATATTTAGTGTTATCTGGAATTAAAATAATATTTTTTATTAGACTGGCGAGGGTTCCTGTCTGCCTTTGGTTTAGCTACATGGTTAAATTACCTTTACCCGGCGCTATGCTAGCATTCTGCATTACTGACACTGCCTGCCAAATGAACAATAACACAACACACATTTCGTCATTCCAATCATGTTTGCATTATGTCTGAACTGAAACCAAGTTCCATGAATTGTTAATACACAAAACTAGTAGTTCTACCGTTTAAAGCATCAGTTAAAAGACAGACTCACCGCTATTGCTGACGTGTTGCTACTCTACACACTGGGGAAGGTTTTCTTAAGTGACTTGTGCAGTGGAGAAAGCTTTGATCTCTACAGTAACCTAACGTGTAATAGACTGCTGCTATTAAAAGACACTGATGAAACAAATGCTCAGGATGCCTAAACTATAAGTCAAATCATTATAATTACGTAATTTTGAGATGCAGAAGACCTTTGTGAACGTATTGATATATATTTTATGTGGATTAACTTTAAAAATGTGGGCATATCCGCGATTCAAAAAAGTGGTTTGCTCGGCTTTCGGCTGGGAAATGTTGAGGATTTAAGAAGCGAATGGAGGAAGATTGGGAACTGTTGTCATTTGGAAGGTCACCGAGCCAAATGTGTAACTCATATCGCATAAATGAGCACATTTCATAAAACTAGACATCAATACTTACTTTTATAATGTCTCAAATGTGCATGACAAGTAAAATTTGTGGGCGTGGGAGCAAGTTAGAGAAGAGAATAAGAGGATTTTTTCAAGGCTCTGTGCTCTAATGATGAGATGTCCAACTCTAGCTCACTCCATAGACACCCATTATAATTCATGAAAATGTCTAACAGCTTTTTCATAAAAACTGTAAAGGATATCAAACTGACAAATAGTATTTCCATAGCTGAATATTTTGTAAACATTTTATAGTTTGTTTGAAGTCTGTAGGTGAAAGTTTGAAGAGGCTGAAACTTTTGGAAGAAGAAAATTTGAAGGATTTGAAGCCTGCTCGGATTGAGTTCAATGTTAAAACATATTTTTTAAATATTTTAAAAAGTATAAATAGCAGAACAAAAGTTAAAGTGGTCCCATCATGAACTGAAGGAGCTGAACATTTTGATAGTTCAACTGTATTTCTAGCTGAAAGTATGCTGAAGCATATTACAAGCCAAAACACGTACGGAAGAAGAACAATAAAAAACAATAAAAAGATAATAAGAAAAGGATAACAATACTGTGAATGCTGTAGAAAAGCCTTCACACTAATTAAAACTGCAAGCAGTGTTTAGCGGGTTTCAGTGGATGCACAATTACAGGTTAGTAAACTTATTAAAGAGCAACTTGCAGGTTGGACACCTCAATATAGAATAGTAATAGTAATGAAAAACAACTAGATTGGAGAAATAGATAACTGCCAAAAACGATATTTAGAGATAAAATTGTAATTAACAATAACATCTGCATCTATAAACCACATATTGGAAGTGACGTAACGCGAGGTAGTCTGTCAAATTCATGCTCAGATTACGGATGAAAACGAAAGTGAAACTAAGCTGCTACGATTATGGCTACTGTAAAACTCTATATCTCGCGCTCTCTCTCACCACTGCTCTAACTACATCGACAAACGCAATGAGAGAGCAAAGTGCAGCTCGTATTTGCCTCTGCCTACGTCATATGACGCGTTGCTAGCCGGGCGGAGCCTGGCTTATTATGGGCACATTTTCATCAAAATCCTGCTTTATGTTTTGTGTAACATAGAAATTCTTACATATGTGTTTTTAAAAGACCCCTTCCGAAAACATTAACTATTAATTCAGTTATCAATTTAACCTGCAAGTTGCTCTTTAAGCTTATAAATGACAAAAAAATGTTTAAAACAGAGTTATTGAGTCCCAATTACAAAACTCAATAGTGCCCCCGTGTGGTTCACAACTTGAAGAACTTGGTCCACAGATGACAAATGTCAAACGATATGAATCAGTCATCTGCTTCCATAGGTAGCATTTAAAGTATTTTTTATAAATACACAATTGACAAAAAATAAATGAAATAGAGTTAATGAGTCACAATTGCAAATATGTTCTTTGTGGGGAGAAGAACTTATCTATATATTTTCATAGCTCAAACTTAAGCAGGGTGAGTATAGTGAGCTTGCAAATGTGGAAAACTAAGTTGTGCCCGTGTGGTTTACAAAAATGGGGTTGGCGTCATCATAACATCCTAGTGTACAAATTTACAAGTTTGATGAGTACCATTATTCTTGTGGGAGATCTGTGCATATTTGTGCAAAGCCACAGCCCTACATGTTCATTGGTTATTAGCCATTGGTTATTAGCAACAAATTATACAACTTTTGAAACCCTTGGTCCATAGATGGCAAATGACAAACGGTGTAAAATCCAACATTCGCTGCTAAAGGATTAAGGTTTTAAGTGCTTTAAATAAAATTGAAGATGGGGGAAATCCAAGATGGCTGACTTCGGTGCCTTGTTTCCTGCCCAAATTCCAATGTCACCCCTAACACTCACAGACTTTGAAGTGTGTTCTTTGTAGTCTTTGAGGGCCGAGAGCTGTCCTGCTGTGAAATATTGAAGTGCAACACTTTGAGCACTTTAACTAGAGATGTTCCGATACCATTTTTTCCCTACAGATACCAATCCGATACTTGTACTGTGAGTATCGGCCGATACCGATACCAGTGTGTTAAAAAAAGAAAAAGATCATACTATGCCTGCATGACTGTGATATGATTATTATTGTGGTAAGCACCGCACTTAGCAAATACATGGGGCACATGTCGGAGCTCCAAATGTCCGTGGTAAAGCCTAATTGCATGCCCGTCTTTGAGCATATATGAAATGTGTTCCCTATTAACTGTCTTGTATACTTTTGGTAGTGCAGTTTCTGAGATCTATTTACAAGAAGAAGAAGTTTTATGTATATAGTGCCTTTCCATAGCTCAAGGTCGCTTTACATTGTACATTACAATACATTTAGACACTCAGACATAAATTACAGTCACATGCTTACATGTATTCACATTATACAAAATGCATGTTTACTGTATATGTTTTTAACTGGGTCTTCTACAACCTGGCAAACAGTACCATGGCTCTCCATTAAACGGCGATTTCCCACATTTCTGACGACAGACGGGTTGATCATCCAGGACAATAAACTCCAAGACTTTGTCGGTTAACTTTGTTGCTTTTTGCCTGTCTTTTGGGAAATTTATTTAATAGTTTGAAGGCAATTTCCAGAGTTTGCTGCTGCAATTCATCCTTATTTTTTCGTCATGCTCTTTAGCATGACACGTCTTAAAATTTTTGATTAAGTTGCTGGTGTTTAAATTTGCAACACTCGTGCCACCCCTCGAAATTGTTTACATATGTTGCATGTCGCCGTCTTACTGGTGGGTACATCCAAAGTACTAAATTACTGCCAAATCGCGGACATGATGCGCTAATGTTAGCTTCTTTTACCGAGGCATCAGGTGATCAATTCTTCTTCGCCCCTCTAAAACAGCAGCTGCCGGTGGCAGCACAGCACAACTGTTTTAAGAGCGGCGAAGAAAAACTGTGTCAGAGCTAACAGAGCTCAGTTAATTAAATCAGTAAATAGATTCCTATTTCTAATAAATTACGTCGTATCGGATCGGTGCCTGGACTCCAGTACTCACCGATACCGATGCCAGCATTTGCGGCAGTATTGGAGTAATTTTCTATACTGGTATCGGAATCGGAACAACTCTATTTATGACCCCCTTATTGCAAGTCGGCATGCCTCTCAGGCTTTGCCTGAGGGAATTCCCCACAGTTTATAGTGCTATGACATGTGGGTTAACCCAAATAGCCTGTAAGTGAGGGAAAAATCCCGGCAAACCTGTCTCATAACAGAGTAACAATGAAGAACGAAGAAAAATGGTTAACAAACAGGCATGGAAGGGGCAACCAACCATGATGTTAAGGTGGACAGAAAAAAATGTTTACATACAAGTGTAAACATATAGCCAGAACGAAGCAAATAAAAAGTCCCAAACCCACGTTAGCGTGCAGCATGTTCCTGCGTCGTCAAGGTAACGTGATAGTGTCAAAGTACTATCACATTCCTATTTACATCATTTTGATCCCTTGCAGCCTCCTGCAATCACTTACCAGGTGACTTCACTTAAGTCTGTTAGGGCTTAGGGGGGACATTATAGGGTTCAACATTAACGATGGCCCGGGGCCAGTAAGAACTAACGTTGGGCCAGTAAACAAAGATAGTCACTTGCCCGTTTGGGCCAGTGCTCAATTTTGCCATTTAAATTAATAGTTTTGTATTAAAATGTTTGCCCGTCATATCTGTCCCTCCCCTGCTTTAAAATTAGTTTCTCATTTTTAGTTAGTCCATGTCTGTCATATGCCGTTCCTTCTTCCTCCTCTGTGTTTGGCAAATACCTGTGTTGTCTATTTGACCAATAATATTTGAATGCTTGTCTGTTGTAACCAATCATTATGTTGTATGCATTAGTCTAGGACCCAAACGAATGTAACCTTTAATCGTAAGTTTATGTGGTTCAAAAATAAACTTATTGAGCACCGACAACGTAATTTATTTATTATACTGTGGACATTTGCTAAATATAGATGATTTCGGTAAAACAGTTTTTAATACTTTCCATCCAATCGTTTTAGGAATTAAACAAGGGCAAATAAAAAATCAGATTTGACCCCGTATTTTCAAACCATAATGGAGCAGCCAATCGCAGGATGTCTCGTTAAAATCCCCTTCCCTCTCCAAATGATGAAGCCAGCTCGTGTGTCATAGCCAAATTTTTTGCGGCCGGAAGGGCTCATGTTACGCGGGGGACCGGAGCACCAACCCCAGTGTGCGATACCGTTCCATCTCCCCAGTCCGGACAGTAATATGAGCCCACCACCCTCAAATTAAGATATACTGACCGCAGCTAATCGTTGTCGTTGATAACGGAAAAACTCCAGACTCTTGAAGAAATATACTTTGCCGTTGCTTAAGTCCATCTCACAAATAGCTTTGCCAAATCTATACTCGAAGTGTCATGACTGCAGACATGGTGAAAACAGTTTCGTACTTCAATCTAGGGCTGCACGATATGCGTATCGCGATTAGATATGCACTCCAGAGCCTGTTTGCTTGCCAACAGTATATAATGCCTGCAACACGAACTCGAATATTTCATTTCAAAATAATAGCGCTCCTCATTCATTATAATAATAATAATCAGTGTTTGTTAATAGGAAGTGTGTCCATGTTAATGTGTTGCTACAATTAGTCTATTTTGGGTAACAACAGACTCAAGTGAATGATTTTCAAATGTACTTGTGTTTTTTTACATGAAACACTGACAATATATTCAATCAATTTGTGTACAACTTATGTTAAGGTTTTTAATAAACAGTTATTAAAAACATGTTAAATGTGCCTTTTTGCTTTCACATACACTTATTATTTCTTCACACACAATACAATTGCATTTGGTTACAATTTACTAGCTTTACAATAAATTCGCAATGTTAATTGCAATGAATTAAAACTAGCGCTATTAGTTTAAAATGAAATATCCGAGTTCGTGTTGCGGGCATTATATACTGTTGCCAGGCGAACGGGCTCTAGAGTGAAAATCTAATCGCGATACGCATAATAGTGCAGCCCTACGTTCCAACAACACAAAGCCTTTTGAATTTAACATACACTTTATTGAGGCGGACTCGAAGCTGCAAAACAGATGAATAGTCAGTCTATTTTTTCAAGATCACACGGGAAGCAATCACCCAGGGACTGAAGGACTCACTCACCTCCTGGGATCTGACTTTATTTAGCTAAGCCACAAACTTGAATGGATGGACAACTACAGTGTTTGGCCATGGACAACACCTGGCAATAGGTATATAGATGTTAACAGGATGACAAAGTTATTTACCATGACAGATAAAAGAAAAATTAATTTAGTATTATTAGTATGAATACAATTCACATGCAGCATTTTGGCAGCATTTCAACAATTGTATTTTTTACAGTATAACTATGGACAACAGGTCTTCTGTGGATGAACAAGGTGATCTGAATGTGCTCATGATCGAAATAATATGTTGCCTAAATTCCATGATAAAGTTGTTTAAATAATTTTGATACATTTGTATATTATTCTACACTTTGTAAAGGCCCTAAGAGGAAATTACTTATTTTTATTTCCCTTATCATTGCAATACCATTAGATATCAAATTATACTTGGGGGCCGTGTGGCGTAGTGGGCTAAGTTGCTGCATTTGCATGACAGTCTACATAACGATGGTCATGGGTTCAAGCCTGACCATGGGTTCGCTGACTTTCCCCGGTCCCCTGCCTAAGGATAATTGGTAAGTAAAAAAATCTGGAAAAATCATAAAGATGTCAAATTATCCTGAAAATATATTTTGTTCATATTTCCCAATCCTAGGACACATGTACTGCAGTAATTGTTTTGCTTTACCAACTAATTGTGTCTGGGTCTACCCATTTTGGGATTTTCCGAAATAAACCCTAAATGACCAGGTAATGGGAGTTCAACTAACTAGTTAACATAATGAATCATTTTATATTCTTTCTATTAATATCATAGATCACTGGTTAATAATGAACTCTTGTTTTTGGTCATTTTGTTCTTAATCAGGAGCTTACCAAAATTTGTGAACTCTGCTGCACTTAGTTTGGAATGCACAACATTAACCTCTGTACACATGGTCTTAGGGCTGGGCAATATTAACTAAATATTATGTTTACACCTACCATGTTGTGAAGTAGAAAAAATACTAATGGATGTAGTTTTTTGGTTACACACACAAACATTAAACCCTGCATTTATGCAAACACTGAATTTTTTATTTTTTGGCAAATTTAATTTGGCCAGTAATATTTCAGTCCGGGACAGGAAATTTTAGACCAACTGGCCCGAAAGGGCCAGTGAGGAAAAAAGTTAACCATGGACCCTGCATTAAAATTGGACTCTCCATCTCCCTTGTGCCCTAGAGCTCCTCTCGAAAACCCACTTTTTTTATAAAACTTTACCTGATAGCTAGATAACATTTAACATCTTAAAATATTTTTTGTGTATACACTTATTAAAATATAGGTAGCAAACTAGGTGAAATATTACGCTATATGTAAAAGTACAGTTTTTCTATTTCATTCAATTCTGGGCTTAAGACAATATGTTCTACCTAAATCACCAAATAATGCATTGAGCTATTTACCCAGTGAGTTTCACAATCTCACCGACAAAGGAGGATGATGTATATAATAATATAGTTGTTGTCCACAAAGACATTGAGTCAATGCCTATTATTATTATCATCATCATCATCATCATCATCATTATTTAGTCAATCCTGCTTATAGATAACATATTGTATTTGTGTGTATATAATATATATCTAGTACAAAGTAGTATTTCAATCAGTAAAGAAATCTGCTATGATACACATTAAGATATTGAAATGGAGCCTCCATTTTATTCCACTGACCTGCTGCATTCACAGAAAGTGGCATGTCCTGAAATGTTTTTGCGTCTGTTGGGTTAAAACTATGAACTGAGCCAGAGGGTCTGAGAAAACTCGCCCTACGCAGGCCAACTGTCTGTTTTCAACATTCACCTTTTTCTGCTGTAACCACTGGAGCATAAACTTGGCCTTGTGCTTAGGTCATTGTCATGCTGGAATGTCCAAGAGTGTCCCATGCGCAGCTTTCATGCAGAAAAATGCTAATTGTCAGTATTGTCTAATAACATGCTGCATTCATGTTGTCATCAATTTCACAAGGTTACCTGTGCCTTTAGACGTCACACCCCCACAAACCATCAGTGAGCCACCACCACCATGCTTCACAGTGAGGATGGTATTCTTTTCACTATTGGCCTTGTTTACCCATCTCCATACTCTTCTGGTTGTGACCATAAAGCCAGGGCTGTACACTGCGACCGAAATGGTCGCATTTGCGACCTATTGAAATGCCATTGCGACCCTAAGTTTTAATGGGTCGCAAATGTATCACTGATTATTTTTGTGCTTAGATTTTAGGCAATATGCTATGATTTATTATGAGCATTTATTAAAACAGAAATGTGTATTTTAAGAATACGTTTTATAACGTGCTCTGAGCATTCAACACATCAAGTTGGCTTCAGCCCCGCAATTACCCTTCGCCCCCCTCCCGGAATGGTGTAGCCTAACGTTGATTTAAAAAAATCTTCCTCCCGTCAAGACGCACGCAGCAATCGCATCAACATAGCTACTCAAATCTGAAGTTTTGAAATTAAGTGGAAAATGTACTATTAAAAAAAAAAAAAGGAGTGTTCAAGTGTAACAAAAATATCACTTGATGTCGATTCGCCAGGTCAAACGGAGCCTGTGCGTGAGAATAGTGAGGCTGAGAAGGATTCATCAGGGAAAACACATGATACGGATATATGAATTGACACCAGTAGCTCAAAGAATAGCAGTGGTTAAGGAAGGTACCAAGACAGAATGTACTGTGTGTAGCCTACTGTAAATTATGTGGGCCTTCAATTGGAGTTCTGTCCAAATTTGTAACTGCATCAAAACATTTAAAACACGAAATATTAAAGCTTTAAAATTATAGTATGACGCACAGGAGGTGTAGAGACAGGTACTGTACATATCCCGTAATGCAGCATCACTCCCGACTGCATTTCGGCGAAAAGATTCAGCAAACCGCGCAATTAAGAAATCTGAAATTAAAATTACGTATAATGGCTATAGCCTAAAGAGGAAATGCTATTCACCAAATATAAATCGCAAATTATCCCTTTGAAGAAGAATGGGGTGGCAATTAATCAAACATATGCTAACCACAGATCATGTGCTGAATTCATCAAACACTCAAGCAAAAGACCTGTGCCAAAATTACTTCGACCCAGTAGCCTACTTGTCATTCATAACTGTGATACCGACAAGTTGTGTTAAGAGAAAGTTTTTACAAAAGGCATTTGCCGTAAACCACAATTATTAAAATAATCTGGTTCTACAAAATGTGGGCTACTGTTAAAAACGTGTTAAACAAAAAAAACATAATTCCAAGGTAATAGCCTGAATCGTGAACCATGAACCCAAACCCATTAAGGAAAACGTAACCCCTGACCGATGTTGTAATTGGCCAATGATGAAAAACGATAGGATATGCATAAATATACATGAAAACTTTAATAATAATTTTTTTAACTCTAAAACTTGTAAAAAAAAATTAAATAGTTCATTCTTATTACAATCTCGTGATATACACAATATGTGAATGTGACCGGATTATACAGTCTATATAAAAACATGCATGACACCGGCGAAATAATTCATTAGCTACTAGCTACTACATGAGTGACACTCATCTAAACAATCTCATATTTGGAAGTTTTTTTACAAAAAACTACAAAAATGCAGTAAGACATTTACTGCATTTACGGCCTGGCCTTACACCACCTGTAGGGTAACTCCCTTGTCTAGAACACACTAGGGTAGATCTCAGCGCCCACCCACTGTACTTCGGTTAGGGCACCTGGATCGAGTGCCAGTTAGTTTAGTATTGTATGTGTTAGTTTAGTACAGGTTAGGGGTGATTTTGTATCATTTCTTTACTTTGGGTTAGCTCAGGCTCTCCTCCCAAACTTATTATTTAAAAACATTATTGATTTACCGTGGCAATAAAAAGCCCTTTGTTTAAACGGTACTTTGGTTTCTGTGTCCTTACTCGCACCCTCGGCCCCATACCTCTTTTGCTGACCAGCTGGGTTTTCTGAGCAGTAGGGTGTCATGTCCCCCTCCTACGGGAGCTAGATTGTAACAGAAGTATATGCAAAGCAACGCTATCAATTCGTTTTGGCTCCACCAACAATCTCTACAGGCATGTAAAAACAAAACATTCAACAGTCCTGTTGCCTCAGCTGAAATTTAACTACATTCATGTTCTAAATCCAGTTTGTGTTAACTGTCCACAGCTTTAGCTTTACTAAGGCTAGAGTAGTACATGTCATTGTGGCCGTTAGATCATTTGGGCTGATTAGAAAATGTGTATAATCATTATTTGCAATCAAGGGCGATTTAAAAAGACTTAACGAAGAGCCATTTTGAGAGCCAACTGAACCGGCTCTTTTAAGTGAACTGATCCAAGTGAGCCGGATCACTAAAAAGACTCAAAATTCCCATCACAAATACAGACATCTCCACGAAAGAGTGTGAAATAACTTTTGCTTGCGTCTTGAAAAGCGAAGACCTTACAACATCCTCATTGACCATATTGAGGTTCAACATGCCCATGCAAAAGGAACTTTCATTACTTATATACATTTAATTATAAAGGCTGGAATGATTTATGTAGGCCTACTGTACAATTGTTTTATCTTCATTACTTATATACATTAAATTATAAAGGCTGAAATGATTTATGTAGGGCTAATTTACAATTGTTTTATCTTTAAAACCGAAAAAAACAATAGCTGCTGAAAATCTATTATATTATTTATGGATTACATTTATTTTATTTTTCTTTAAGAGTTTAGGAGTCTGCTCATCTGTACCAACCATAGCATTTTGAAAACTAAAATAAAATAATTTTGCACTTCATAATGTACTGTATTTTCTATTGCAGTAATTCTATCCCAATCAATGTTAAAGAAAACAAGAGGGCATGTGGTTTAAAAGATGTACACTTTAATTACTTGTCATCTGTATGCAATACAGGTTCTATATTATTCATTATTATCCAGAGCAGCATAATATAAATAATTTGTGCAACCAAATCGTGTTTTGCGCCAGTAACTGAAAAAGTTAGTAGCGCAAGTGCCACCGGTGGAAAAGGTTAGTGTAGAGCCCTGCATAAAGCTCTATTTTGGTATTGTCACTCCAAATCACTTTGTGCCAGAAACTGTGAGGTTTGTCAAGGTGTGGCATTTTGTAACCGAGCATATTGTAACCAGGCTTTTTGTGGCAGTGGCACAGTAAGGGCTTCTTTCTGGCATCTCCACCATGCAGCTAATTTTTGTTTAAGTATTGTTGTATTGTGTACACAGTCTTTTTCCAGAGCAGCCGATATGTCTCCCGAGGTTACCTGTTGGAATTTCTTTGTATCCCGAACAATTCTTCTGGCAGTTTTGGCTGAAATCTTTCTTGGTCTACCTGACCTTGGCTTGATATCAAAAGAACCCCAAATCTTCCACATCAGTGATTGAACAGAACTGCCTGGCATTTGCAAAGCTTTGGAATCTTTTTATTTCCTTTTCCAACTTTATGCAGTTCCGGTACCTTATTACTAGGGCTGGGCGGTATGACCAAAAATGTATATCACGGTATTTGTCAAAATTCTACCGGTTTCACAGTATATGACGGTATTTCTTTTTTCATGCATAATCAAGTGTTCCCAGCATTTTCTACAGTTTGAGAGAGGAGTTATTGCAGTAGATTGACTTAGGATGGTCTATTTTACTGTCATGATGAGTAAATATTGTAGACTAATTCCACACTAGTAGCCTGCTGTATGTGAATATACTTCGTTTGATTTGCACGTTTTACAAACGGTTCGGAGGCGCGCTTTATAGAAAGTTTTTTCACACGATAACTGCAGTCATTGTTTTTGTTCTGTACTGTTTTTTAGATCAGCTTTGTCTAAAGTGGGATACAAAATAAATTGTATTCTATATATTATATCCTATGGAATGGCACATATTGTATATTCTCTTCAGAGTTTCTCTCTTAACTCATCAGATCCAAATTTAAAACATAGAGCAGAGACCTAGAAAGGACATACTCTTTAGAAATTTCCCTTCAAAACATAGACTTTTGGAAACTATACCATCTAACTCAAGTCGCAGAGTATAACAGTTTAACGAGTGGACAGTAATCATAGACACCTCATACAGAATATACCAGTTGGCCAAATCCTTAGACTTACAACATAAATGCAGTTACGAATGCTAAAGTGTTTAATTATCCGAAAACCGGAAACGAATACAATATTCATAATTTTATTAATTGTAGCATGGTGTTCACCCGCCCATTATATTATTCTTACGATGAAAGAGTTGCTATATGCACAGCAGACTTCGTTTTGACTGTAGAATATACATGTAGCTGTTTTAGAGACAAAATAATCATTTAAACTACTGTCGCTTTATAGACGCGTGTAAATTTAATTATTATAGAGACCATCGGAATTCGAACAGTAACTAACAAACTATCGGTTGTATTCTTTCACTGAAGACAGAAAGCACAACTTCAGTATCCATCTTCCACTAGAAATTCAATTCTTTTAAACTATAGAGACAAAACTTTCTTTATATGCCAGTTTCTGCCGACAAGGAAGATGAATGTTGACCATGATTTTGGCTTGTTAGGGGGCGTTCCTCCTGCCGTATTCTACAGTACACTCGCGTTCTTTCCGGGGCATTCCTCCTACCATGCCCTACCGTATTCTACAATAGCTACTGTAGATGGCACCCAGATTGACATAAAAGCCCACCCAAATATTAGGCTATATGAATTAAACAGCATTCCAGGTTGGAATACAATGTATTAAGCATTGTTGCACAGCGCAGCGTTCAGGACATTGTCTATTCAAATACACAGATATGGCGGTATATAAAAAATTCATATGACGAAAATAAATACCGGTATTAGGTGTGAACCGGTATACTGCCCAGCACTACTTATTACGCAGGTATTTTGACAGTTCTATTCTGCTCCGTGCATCCACAAAAGAGCAAACAAACCAATTAGCCTTTCGCCAAGCACCGCCCCCCTTAGTTAATGTTGCTACGTCCGACAAACAAATGGTCAAACACCAGACCAGTGCAACATATTGCCATAATGGAAAAAAGGTATACCGTGCGTGTCAGTTACCTTTTTTGGAGCATTACCTCCGCGATATCCTCAAGATCGAGGCAAAAGGGGTTACAGTATGCAGTGGAGGTATATATCAAAATATAAAAATACGCAATGAAGGAGACACGACTACTATCGAGGCGAATGCTTACCGGTCTCAAGCTAAATCTGAGAAACACCACGACCTGTACCTCAAACGCAATCAGCACAGCCTTGTGGACCAGTCATGCTCTTGGATAGGTTATCCGTTCATAAAATGCTACATGAAAAATAAAAACAAAATTAATTAAAGTTGCTTGTTGGGGCGCTATGTTCAACTTTGTTGTAAACTGACGAAAAATAAAGTTGGGGAGCTCATAGACCCAACACAACAGCAGCAAACCTAGCGTTAGCTAACATGTTAACTAATCTTGGTTAAAGCTAAAGGGCTCGTTAAATTTAGCTTAGAGAGTAGGTTAACATTCTGGCAATGATATCCATGGCAATCATAACTTTGGTCCCAGTTGTGTTCTTGCCTCTAGTTAGTAGATCTAGACAACACGGTAACTAGTTACCTTTGAGCAGACGTATTTATGCTTCGTAATGTTAGACACATTTAACTGGGAGTGGAGCCGTCCACACTGTTTTATCTATTATAGGCACCACTCACGTTGTGTTATCGGCTTTGGGAAGGGAAAGAACACAACTCCTCCAGACAATCTCTCGGGGTATCCGATTTACAAACGCCATTGGCGCACCGCTTTACCGTCCTGCTTGAATTCAATGTTTGTCGGACCTGCTCACATTGTTACGGTTGCTATGATGTCTGATTGGACAATGGCAGTTTTGGGGGAGGGGCCGGCGATAGGTCAATTGACTCTTTATAAACAGACACTAATGGCTATTGAAAATGCCACAGGTGTGGGAACATAACCTTCAATTGACCTTTTACCCTGTGTGTGTCACCTTCTGTGTCTGTAACAAGGCCAAACATTCAACTTTTGATCAGGGCCATTTGAGTGATGTGTTATCAGTATGGTTTACAAAGGAGCCAAACAACTGTGTGATAATGGCTTCATGTAATCACTATCCCTATATTACAGTCAGATTTCTTTAATAAATAGTCATACTGCCAAAATCAATGGCAAAATTTCACAGGTTTAGATACCCTGGCAGAAATTATGGGAAAAATGGTATGTCGTAGTTTTTCCATTTTGAACTTTATTGGAATTAGCATTACATAGCCTAACCTACAGAGAGAGCGCTTGTAAAGATAATAAATTATATTCGCCTCAATACAGATACAGTCAAACTATCAGTGCTGGTACTACTCGACCTTAGTGCTAAATTTGACACTGTCGACCACAACATACTTCTTGACAGGCTGGAAAACTAGGTCGGGCATTCTGGGATAGTCCTAAAATGGTTCAGGTCATTGCTAGAAGTGAGTGGTTACTATGTGAGTATAGGCAATCATAAGTCTGAGTGGACAACCATGACATGTGGAGTCCCACAAGGCTCAATCTCTCGTGGGCAGAGTCTGTATTAGTATAGACTCTGTCAGCAATGCCTGGAGTAAGAGAAATAATGATATGCAATGTCACGTGGTTTTCTGTTCGCGTCACTGATAATTTGGACGAATCAGGATTGGGCGAAGGCGGTGCCTAATCTTGGAGCGGTGTTTTCATCGGTGTGTGCGTTTCAATTAATCTACCTGA
>JACXGM010017901.1:0-19404 GCA_016801145.1 Umbra pygmaea | reverse complement strand
GGGACCCTAAAGGAACCTACCAGCTCGCTCCTCATGATTTCGGCCCAAAACATGACTTCACCACCTCCTTGCTGACATCACAGCCTTATTGGGACATGGTGGCCATACACCAACCATCCACTACTCCATCCATCTGGAACATCCAGGGTTGCACGGCACTCATCAGTAAAGAGGAATATTAGTCCTAATGTTTTTCTGGCCCCACTGCAACCATTTCTGCTAGTGAGCATTGGTTAGGGATGGCCGAATAAAACGTTTATGCACTACTACTGCAAGCCTCTGGATGTTCCTACACATTGAGGTTTGTGGGACTCCCGAGGCAACAGCAGCTTCAAATACTTGTTTGCTGCTTTATAATGGCATTTTAGCAGCTGCTCTCTTAATCTGATTAATTTGTCTGGCAGTAACCTTCCTCATTATGCCTTTGTCTGCGCAAACCCGTCTGTGCTCTGAATCAGCCACAAATCTCTTCACAGTACGATGATCACGCTTAAGTTTTCGTGAAATCTCTAATGTTTTCATACCTTGTGCAAAGCATTGCACTATTTGACACTTTTCTGCAGCAGAGAGATCCTGTTCCTTTCCCATATTGCTTAATCTGTGGCCTGCTTTATAATGTGGAACATCCTTCTCCTTCAAGTTGTTTTCCTTTAATTGGGCTCACCTGGCAAACTAATTGTCACAAGTGTCTGGGATTTATTTCAGTGATCCAAAGAGCCTGGAGACACAATATCATCCTTGAGTTTGATTGAAAAACAAAATATTCAATGTTTATGACAATTCCAATCTGCATAATAATTTGGAACCCGGTGTGTATGGATGATTTAAGAAAAAAAAGATGAAAGGTCCAAAAGAGCTAATGTACATGTGTGTTTGATTTCTAGATGGATCCTGAATACAGAGTTAGTAAGTTTCTCATCCTGCTGAAAGAACAGGGAGCGTAAGTAGAGCAACTAATTCTGTCCCTACTATCACCACATACTGTATTATGTCTCCTTGCTGGTTGTGGTTGATTGGTTAATTCAAGCCTGTCTCCTTGTTCCTCACAGGTTGGGTTCTGAGAAGCACATCTCATTCTGATTCCATGGTAGGGCAGAATTGGCCAACAGTGACTGCCCCTCACAGTAAGTACTTGAAGCGAACAGAGTAGAGATCTAATGATATTTTAAAGTATAGATGTAGTGGTGGTTAGAGTGTCGGTGGTTTAGAGTATAGATGTAGTGGTGGTTAGAGTGTCGGTGGTTTAGAGTATAGATGTAGTGGTGGTTAGAGTGTCAGTGGTTTAGAGTATAGATGTAGTGGTGGTTAGAGTGTCGGTGGTTTAGAGTATAGATTTAGTGGTGGTTAGAGTGTCAGTGGTTTAGAGTTTAGATGTAGTGGTGTTTCAGTGTCTTGGTGGTTTACAGTAGTTTTGGAACCAAAAATGTGCAACCTGCCTCTTAATATTTTGTCTGTTACCTTTAGTGGCTGAGGACCTTAAGCCTGGGTGCGGCCAGCAAAGAGAGAGAGAAGGCAAGGGATTCTCCACCTGATCTGTACATCCACAAAGCTCTATGTAATCTGTGTACTGCAAATTTCCATGGCAAAGGCCCCTGTTCCTTATCAACACTAGCTCTCTGTGTGTATATATTAAGTGAGAACAAAGCACCGTTCTCTGAACAGTTGTTAGTTCTCAACGCCAATTGTTGTGATTCAAATGGCACTCAATTCCCAATTTTGTGTTTTGGTTCAAAATGGTGTATTTTCTATGGGATAGGGCTCCATTGAGACACATCCAAAGTGCTGTGCTCTGTCCTGCTAGCACTCCAGGGGAATGTAATGTATAAAAACAAACATAAGGTTGAGTTTATTACGAAGTGCATAATGAGACATGAAAAGTGACCTATTTTGTTCATTGGTCTAATCATTCCAGGAAATTGTGAAAGCCTTATGGTCCACCCTACTCACTCTAGCCTTAAAATATTTAGTTTTTCACTCTATTTGTTTTATAAATGATTGCTATTAATACATTCATGTTACTAACATTGATTAGATGGTAACCTTAAAGTTTTCAGATCAAGATCATATTAGAAGTGATTGAAACACACTTGGATTGTTTCTGAATTGTGCCATTCTCTATGAAAGCCCGGACTGTCCTCCTGGGGTGGCAGTCGGAGAGTTTATCTAAGGATAAATGGAGGTTCAAATAAAATGCAAAGAATTAAGAGCCCCCCCTCCTCCTTCCCAGTGTAACACACTGCCATTTACAGAACATGCAGTATCGAAACTATGCAGGTTTGTTTCACCACATACTCAAGTCAAGTGTCAATGTATGGATTTGATATATATATAATGTATATTAAAATTGTGTAAATTATTTGCGGATACCAATAGTTTGTCCAAAGATCTATTTGTATTGATGTCCTCAATGCTGTCAGAAACTTATACAACTGCATTAAAAGTAGCATACATGAACAGTATGTACAGCTCTCATCTGGATATGCATGTGTTGTTGATTGATGTTCCTAATGCATTGGTCATTTAATATATATATATTATCATGAGGAAATTAACTAAAATGCAAACAATAATTGTAGTGAGGGGAATGCTTGTTCTATTTATTTAGCATTGGTACTCTTTAGAAATTTTGGAAGATAATCGCAGCCAGTGCTTCATTTATAGGGAATCCTGCTGGAACAGGATCCGGCACCTCTCAGAATTCGTAATATTTGTTCCGGGACCTATTTTGGCCAGATCTGCTAGTGCTCATGCATGATCTGTCTGTTTCCATCACTGTTTGCCATCGATACTGTAAACATTCTAATAAAATCGATAAGAGTTCCATCAAGTTACCTATTCTTCCTCACTACTTCGTTGCTTACTAATATAGCTGTCATGTACGGTAAAAGCTTGGAATCTTCCTACATGCTGAAACCAGTGTTGCCATGTCTGTTAACTTCCTGTGGAACACTATTTCAATATGAAAACATAAATACATTTTGTCTCTAAAAGTTAAGAAATTAAAAGGAAAAAGGATAAGTAGTGCTATGCCTATACATGATTTCATAGAATAATTGATGCCCTTAAAACTGCAATGTTAGAAAACCTCTGGCTAAGAAGTAAGACCACGAGACAGTAATTTGTTTTCTCAAATATATAATCTTAGTTCAGTCATACAGATATATACATTGTATAATAAATAATATTTATAAAAACATAACATTTTCAGATTATAAAATAAAAAAAATTATTAACTTTAAAACCTTTGTACAAAACTTTGGATATAGCGGGGAAGAAAGTAAGGAACGGAACACAGAAAGCCCGGGTAGAGAGCTTTTTAGCAGGTGACGCCGAGGCTAAGCTACAGTATGTCACAAAGTGAGGGGTCTACACTACCTGGGTAATTTGTGTTTTTGGTGTTAAATAGAAATAATAGGAAGCTTGTAGGACTGTCAGAACATGTTGTGTGGAAACCTCTCCTACTTAGGTTCACCGACGTGAAGCCCACAATTCCTCAAGTACCATCAACATTACAGCTTTGTCACTGGCACTGAGTACAAACCTCACCCAAATCAGCAGTCCCAATATGCTAGCTGTCCCATAGCCTCATCTCAACATGCTCTCAGAGAAACACAAAGCTCTAAATAGTTGCCATCATATTGCTTCTATTGGACACAAGAAATGAGTTGAAATGACCAGAACATTTAAAGACACTTTCTGCATTCTCCTCTCTGGTTTCTTTGATCACATTTCACTGGTGAGAGTAGGGTTTAGCTTACACAAGCACCTAACATCATTTTGAAGAACCTAAGGAAATGGTATTGCAGTTGTTACATTATAATCTCATTGCTAAAGTAGGCCTGCTCTTAGACTAGTAATTAGTATAGTTATTAGCAATGGGCTTGTTTTCTGTTGAGAATGTTGTCTTCAATGTGACATTTCATTATAACATCCTCAAAATGTACTGTAAAACTGGCTAATGTTACAATTCTAGCAAAGTGTCTCTAAACCATCTCTATGTATACAAAAATGTTAGAACGTCACAGGTTAAGACAAGAAAAATGCTCTCAAATAACATTAGCCAATGTTTTACCACTTCTACAGTCCTTTTACTGCTGAATAGTGCATGTGCAGAAATGTTTGTTAATGGAAACAGGTGTTTCACGTGCATCCTCAACTGCATGCCGCCTCCAGTCCGGGTCCATTGCTAATACGTCAGAAATGCGGGGCTATAAAATCTGACAAGCATATCGTTCAAGCATCTCTCAAGTAAGCGACTTCTGCAGGTCGGCATCAGTACATTGTGCAGGGATGGGGACATCAGCTCAGTAGTTTAGGAGGCCAGGGTCCAGTACAAGCCCGTTCAGTGGGTTTCAGTAGTTGGTGTGTTTGGGCTTCTGTCCTGTGTTTAGTACTGTTTGCATCGACAGTTGACATTAGGTAACTGCTTTACTTCTCAATAGTTGATCAGTCAAGTTATGGACTGCTGTAATCTGGTGTTATTTAAAATATATTCAATAGAAGTGATCTGGAAAATCAGGTTACTGCAACAGTCGTTATATATCAGCCGTGTAGGGGGGAAATAAATAAAGAAGGGGTCACGGCTTAATGCTGAAGATATGGGAATAGGTCAAACTGATGTGCTTGTTCCGATCGTAATGGAGGATGCAGGGCTGGAAGAATGTTGGAGAAGATTTTTATTACAAGGTTGCAGAAGTAGTGTTCCGGTACAGAAGTGTAATTCCCCATCTGTCTGTTCCGATGTGTCCTTTTGTCCGTATGTGTGCGGTGGCTGCAGTGTGTGTGTGTCTGCGATGGACTCAGTGGTCCGTCAGTTTGACAATCAGGTTCTCACTTGCACGTGTGGACGTCGTAGACGCGCACACACTCCTGGCAGCTGACATAACAGCACCAGTGGAAGATGCAGTGGCACTTCTCCTTGCGCTTCTCTGTCCGGGTGTTGTGGCCCCTGCCACAGCAGAGCAGGTCGCAGCCCTCAATGCCATGCGAGGACACGTTGCAGGCTCGGTCGCGTGTGCCAAACGAGCCCGTCTCCGGATTGGGCTCACAGAAGTTGGGCGAGCCCTCATAGTAAACCAGGTCTCGCTCTGTGGGGTGTTTGAAGAAGGCATATTTTGCCCGCAGCGTCTCCACCCAGCCGCGCGACTCCCGGTGCTTCTCCACCATCATCTCCGAGGCGCTGTCGTATTTGTCCTTCAGGTAGTCGCCCAGCATGCGGAAGTCAGGCTGTGCCCACCAGCACGTTTTTACCTCGCAGCTACCAGACAGGCCGTGACATTTACAGCGGAGATGCATGTGGTCCAGGATGGTCTGAAAGAGGGATATTAAAAGAAAGTACTCAAAAACATATTGAATAATTAATTTAACACAGTAATTTCAAACGGTAGCTATTTGAAATGATAAATGTTCATATTTGAAGCTATATGTGTATTTGTTTAGTCTACGGGCATGAGTGTTTTGTCTGTCACCTGTGTTGTTTAGTCTACTACCGGGCAGCCCATTTGATAAACTTTTCTTACCAATTACCTGACTAGCAAGTACCAAGCACCGACCTGTTGGTTGAAAACAACAGGCTACCTGGCTAACTCCACAGGTGTAGTTCAAGCAGCTGTAAAACAGAGGGAGGCGTTTGCGGCGTGCAACAGCTAATTCCCTCTAAAGTCACTGGGCTCTCAAATGCACCGCCACCAGGTCTGTTTGCTTTGTTTAGATTTGTTTTGCTTTTATCCCCCAGCTATATTTAGGCCCAGAATTCCCCCAGCTGCGGCAGCAGGCAGGTGTTTGTGGCACCTTTGGGCAAGAGAGGGGGTGGTGAGGGGTGGACTTGTTCTTCTGACATCATGTCCTGGGCTCGTCAGGCCCCTGGCATCTCTCAGGGGCCCTGGGGGGAAACAATAGAGCGTGAGAGGGCCAGGTGGGTCGACTGGGATCAGGGTGAGAGAGAGATGGGTTCCTGACAGGGCTGCCTACCATTTCGCAGCTCCTGTGGTCTCACTGCTCCTGACTATCCAGATCAAAGGGCTGCCTTGTTGCCGTGTGGTCTCTCCAATTGCCCCTCAGCACGCTGGTGAGGAACAGCTCGCCAGATATTGCACTGAGCAATGACAGCAGCGAGTGATGGTTTAAGTCCGAACTGATTCTCATCTCTTCCCCCTCAACTAACTCAGGTTATTTGTCTGTCAGGAAATTTCAGTTGGGATGCGAGGCATGAAAGCTACAACGGTCTTTTTTTCTCTTTTTTTAACATCGGATAATTACCCAGTCATTCATGATGAAGTGCTACTTTTCAGTTGGAAATTCACAGAAATGTGGACTGAACTTAAGTCAAATAACAAAATCCTTCCTGTCACAGAATTTGTAAGCTGGTACTGTAATGTTTACTGTGGATAAGTCCATCTTATTGCAAAACAGGCACATCTTTGTTCATTGTCTTTTTACTACTGTGCCTTTTACCTCTTTAGCTACAGGGCTGGGTGTGTTAAGGGTGTTCCTGTGTCATTATGTAGTGATATACTGTATACAGTATGTGTACCGATTGCAATTAAGGTTCACTCAGTCCGCTTGTCTGTGTGGTAAATACTGTTATGTATGTGTTTTGACATTATCATTCAAGGCTTTTGCCAACTACTGTTGACTCCATTGTACAACACAAAAGAACGTGTTGCAAATATTTATTCATTGTAGTTTTGCATTGTCCTCAGTGTGGGCGTGTTTACCGTGCGCCCAGCTTCGTTGTTGTGTCGGTTCATAGCAGACCGCGCATCTGGGCGGTTCTCTCTGGCATCGGCAAACTCTCTGGACACCAGCACCCCGAACTCGGCGTCCTCACTGCAGCCTCCCCACTTCCAGCCCTCCCCAGGGGGACCCTTGTGGTGGGAGTCACAACCACACATGGTGGACGTGCCCTCGGCACAGGACCGCGTCACTGCAAATGCCACCCCCGCCGACGCAATGGCATGGACAAACGCAGACTCTCTGGTTGCTAGAAAGGAAAAATTAAACAGACTAAATGAACTCGATAAATCTTTAGTACTCTCTTTACTAACAATTTCTTGCCATCTTCACAGCTGCCAGCTTCCATACAGGAGTAATGAAAAGAATACCTTGGGGCGTAAACCTTTGAACACATCGTTTCATCTTCAAACAGGTATTCATACCTTGAAAATCATTGCGAGAAATACTTGGTTGACACAATGTTTTTTTCAGAGAAATGTCCTCCAGAGCAGTTATACAATATTGGGTTCTGATCATTGTACAAAACACAGTGAATTTCAAATCACAAATCAACATTAGCTTCTTCTCAGCCTACGTAGATCAGCCTACCTATGCTCTACAGATGTCGGAATACTTCGTAGAGATGTTTACTGGAGACCTGTACACCATCTGTGATATCACCCTATTGGCTGATGTCAGTCTGGCCTAACGCTCAGTGACCTTCTCTGCTGTTTTGTATCTGGATAGTGTTTCAGGAATTTCGTCTCCTCACTCTCCTCTTCCTCCATCCTCCTCCTGTCAGAGCCCACTGGCCTCTGGGTAGAACCTGAGCAGTATGTCTGCTGTGCTCTGCGCTGTGTTTGTGCTGAGAGATGGAGTTACTCCTTCTTTGAACGCAACAGCATATTATGTAACCAGACACCATTGTTTCACAATCACAGCACACTTACTGGAGGCTCACCCATTTCTCTGCTGCAGCACCTCACACATACACACAAGCAGGCACATTCGAACACACAAAGCATCTAGAGTAAGTACTGTTCTCTACAATTCACCTGCAGGGACGTCCATCTGAAGTTACTCTTGTGAAAATTCATCAGTCTTTTAAGTGTCCATTTGCAATAGACAAAGATAATTGTTTTAGATAGGGTTGCTATCAGACATTCAATGTGTAAAGAAAGCTTCTCAGCATGCTCAACATGTCTGTTTCCAGAAAATGTTACATTTTGTTAAAGCCTTAATGTAAATGGCTGAATGGGTTCCAAGTTCATTGTAGTGTAAGAGGTCATAGTGACTGCATTGAGGAGAAATCCTGGGCCAAGGAAATGCAACAGTCACTGGATAACTAATACATACCACCTCTATGATCTTAACATACACATATAATATCCAATCATGTCATAAATAAATGTTCACAAAACTAAAATAGAAGAATTGTGTCTTCAATGAAAACAATGTATGTTCTTTATTAAAAGCTCCAGACCCCTAAACATCTCAAAATGTTTGTGCCAGTCATGTTTCTGACATGTCACTAAATACAGTCATGGTCAAACGTTCTGAGAATGAAACAAGTATTTTTCTCCACAATTTTGCTGCTTCAGTGTTCTTAGATCTTTTTGTCAGTAGTTACTATGGTATACTGAAGTATAATTACAAGCATTCCATAAGTGTCAAAAGCTTTTATTGACATTTACATTAAGTTTATGCAGAGTCAATATTTGCAGTGTTGAGCCTTCTTCTTCAAGACCTCTGCAATTCACCCTGGCATGCTGCCAATTATCTTCTGGGCCACATCCTGACTGATGGCAGACCATTCTTTTAGGATCAATGCTTGGATTTTGTCAGAATTTGTGGGTTTTTGTTTGTCCACCCGCCTCTTGAGGATTGACCACAAGTTCTCAGTGGGTTTAGGATCTGGGGAGTTTCCTGGCTATAGACCCAAAATGTTAATGTTTTGTTCTCTGAGCCACTTAGTTATCACTTTTTCCTTATGGCAAGGTGCTCCATCATGCTGGAAATGACATTGGTCGTCACCAAACTGTTCATAGATGGTTGGGAGAAGTTGCTGTTGGAGGATGTGTTGGTACCATTCGTTATTCATGGCTGTGTTCTTAGGCAAAATTGTGAGTGAGCCTACTCCCTTGGCTGAGAAGCAACTTTAGGAGATGGTCCTGGTGCTTGCTGGACTTTCTTGGGCATCCTGACGCCTTCATCACAACAATTGAACCTCTCTACTTGAAGTTCTTGATTATTCGATAAATTGATGATTTAGGTGCAATCTTACTAGCGGCAATATCCTTGCCTGTGAAGCCCTTTTGTGCAAAGCAATGATGTCGACAAGTGTTTCCTTGCAGGTAACCATGGTTGACAGAGGAAGAACAATGATTTCAAGCCCCACTCCCTTTAAAGCTTCCAGTCTGTTATTCTAACTCAATCAGTATGATGATCTCCAGCCTTGTCCTCGTCAACACTCATTCTGTAATTTCTAACTCGGCCACCGTAAGATGCCCAAAAAATTTTGTTTACGTCACCAGGGGTGCCACCAGAAATCTTGGGCCCCATGACAAAAAATAAAACTGGGCCCCTTCTGCACAGCTGTTGTAGTTTTTACCTATTTTTTGGGCCCCCTGTCAGTCATGGGCCCTTGGAATTGTCCTAACTTCCCCCCCCTATACGGCGCCCCTGTACGTCACTGCAAAAGTTTTGAAAGTACAAAATGTTAATTATGATGCGGGTCGATCTTTGAAGCGAGTCGATAGGAGAATAAAACGGAACAAATATACATCAGAAAAGGAAACGAATGCATCTAGATGTATTTTTTTTTATTGCAGTGACGTGAACAAAGGTTTTTGGGCAACTTATGGTGGCCGAGGTGGAATTACTGATCGCGCTGAGAAGGCGTACTGTATTTAGTGACATGATCGGCATACTGTATTTAGTGACATGATCGGCACAACAATTTTGAGGTGTTACAGGGTCTGGAGCGATAATACTCATGAAGCTACAGTTTTGTGTTAAAACCAGTGAATCTGTATTTGATTGGATTGCACACACCTCTAGTTGGGAGTCGATTGGGAGTCCTAGCTTGCCCTGGCAAACCCTGCTGGGCTCTCCACAACGAGGCCTGTGAGCTGAGGGCCCCTGGAGCTCTGGCTGACAGCCAAGGCTAGCGCTGCTCCTGCTACCTGCTGGGCCCATCAATCCGCCTTTGTTTCCCTTGTGTCACACTGTATTACCCACACAAAGGCCCCAGCGACTCGCGCCCCCACAGCCCTGCTCTGCCCAGAGCTGGCATCCCCTAAACCCCTCCCCTCTCAAAACCCTCCCTCCTCACCCACCGTGAAACCCCATCCACCACCACCAGCACAGCAACCATGCACCCACAATCATCCATTTTACCCCGGGCAGCCACCCCAGGGGTAAGGTGGTGGACCGGTATAGCCCCGGTCTGCGTCTCCATACCTCGCCAACACCTTGTCCGTCACTCGCCACTCGGGCTGCCCCACTTCCCTTAGCCAGCACCCCCTGCCCTCTTCCCACCTCACCCCAATGTGCCGGCCCGGGGAAGGTTGCAAGATTCCCTTTCAGCCTGTTTTCATGACAGAGTCAAAAGGGCGTGTGAATGGGGCGTCTGTGGGAGCCGGGATGTGTGAGGCGCGCACAGGGCTTCATGCACAGTAGGGGTTGAGCTGAGCTCCCCCAGCCCTTTCTATTGCCTGTAATCTCATTTGGCCTCCCCTCACACTTTTTTATTTATCTTTTATTGAGGAGAGTGAGGGAGTTTCACCACTGCTTAGTCCTGGCCAGATCCCTTCACCTCTGACTTGCAGCCCTAATTCATTTCCAATCAGCAGCCTCACTCTGCAACACAAAGTCCCATCTCTATCATTAGGGATTTAAAGGAGCGCTCCAAGCACCCGTGTTCGTTTTTTTGTGCGTTCTGTGTTATTGTATCAGATTGTTTAAAGCACCCAGCCAGTGTTAAGACCGTTGATGATTAGTATTCAGTGTGAAAGCCTGATAGATGATCTCTAGTATCAACTGCAATTGTGAGCTATTCTTGAGAGACTTACAACACTGACTAACCTTCTTTCATGTCAGAAAACATCAACAGGGCTGGGAATCCCAGGAGAGGACACGGATTCAAAAGATGTTGGAGGTAGAGAGATGGATGGACGTTGAATAATCTGTCAGTGTTTGTGTCAACGCTCATGTCTCCCCGCACTAAAGAAAGGTTATTATAATTACCCGGCAAGTCATTTGTCAACCGAAGGGCACAGGCAGTGCTCCGTAGCAGAGAAACGGCTTCTTCTATCCCTGTCAGCTTACTGTACGTATGTCATTTTTAAGTTACCTTTATTCCCCATTGTCTTGTTGACATACAGTGCTGTAAAAAATGTTTTTCCCCGTTCAATATTTTTGCATTTAACCGTACTTTTCACATTGAACTTTTTTCGAGCTTTTGGTTTCATTTTAGTCATTTTATCGAGTTTGAGAGTAGAAAATACATCAAAGTTAGGTGCCCGCTTAATTTGTTTGATGTGTTAAGAAGTCAAACATACAATCTTCAGATGAGAAAGACCAATCCTACACTGTAAAATAATTACCATAAAATTGACAGTAACTTACTGGCAACAAGTTACTGTGAATAAGTTTTACAGGAATGGTACTGTACTTCCATTTACAGTATTTTGTGTATTCACTGTAAAATAAAAATCCCATGGTACATATTTATGAGTTAACCAGACAGCCCCAATTTTGGCAAGTAATGCACATGACATAGTAGCCTACCCAAAATAAAAATTCATTCTGAATAGACACATAACCAAGTAAACCAACATATACTGTATTTAGAAAGCTTGAGAGTTTTGGCTCAAGTTCAAAACTCAAAATGAATCAGATGTTATTATTTTTTAGCTTATATATCTCAATGTTAAAAACAACAAATATATTTATAAAATGTATAAAAATATCAATATTTTAATAATAATATACATAATTATGTGAATATACTATTGCAACTTATAACAAATGGTCATGTTTCATATCAAATCTGAGGATGATATCTCAAAGAATTATGCATTTATGAAGCCTATATTGTTAGACCATGTCAGGGGAGACTTTGGAGAAGTTTAAGATAAGGCTTATCAAATATTTTATTGCCCTGTTAACACCCATTTACACCCAAACACCCATTTACAGTCACAAAACAAATGAAAAACCTTTTTGGAATCTTATGCGAATTCTTTAAAAAATATATTGGAATACTTCATTAATATATGGAATAGAAAGCTCATGCACCAGGTGCATCATGAGTACAAGTTACATAACACATTTTAATTTATTAATATTACACTTTTACTTAAAGCACACCATCAAGTATTTATATTATATTCCGGTAATAAATTCTGAACAACAATAATCTGAGGCCGTATATTTGTGAAATGGGTACAAAGAAAGATATGATAAAATTACAGTAGTTTACTATTTACAGTACTATAGTGGCTAAATTGTGATTTTTTTACAGTAATGCTTTGACTACTGTGATTTCAACTGTAATGCTTGGACTACTGTGATTTTAAAGGTCTTACTGTAAACTTTGCGATATTCTACTGTAAAAATATTATACAGTAATGTTACTGTGAAATCTACAGTAAATAACTGTTGATTTCACAGCCATTTTTACAGTGTAGCCTTCTGATGCCAACTGAAACTGTGAGCTTGCATTCAAAAGCTACATGGATACAAGTATAGCGGTAATAAATAGATTTACAATTGGACCCTGGTTGTTTACGAGTACAGGAAGGAACAGAAATACATTTGAATAACAACAACAGCTTCTAACTCGTTGGTTTTGTTGGTGAAAGGTGGATCCAACTGCATTCAAATTATGCTCAAATTCCTCTAGTCCCAAATTATTTGATGATGCGAAGTTAGAGTAACCCCCCCCCCCCCCAGTTAATTCAACCAAATCAAAGGGATTATTTGGATCAGGTGAGTGGATGCTTTGGTAAAGTCAGCCCAGATTTGTACCAGCCTTGCCCAGTATATATATATGAAACTTTTTATCATCAGACTGCAGTTGTCAGCACACAAGTTCCAGAGCCACATCACACTACAAAGACATTTGCAAATACATCTGGAAAAGTTTTGTTGATGCCTACCCATTTGGAAAGGGTTACAATGTTCTAAATCTTCGGGCCTCCACCAAACCAGATTGGGCCATATTATCCATGTGGAGAAAGTTTGGACAAACATATATTATTCCAGAAGTGGTCATTCAGCCAAAATCTATCTATGACTAAGGTGCTTCCAGAAATAAAGAACCACAAAACAACATCTGCAGGCCTCTCTTGCCTTAACTAAGTCCAGTGTAAATTACTGTTATGTCTAACAAAAACAAAATCGCTGCATTCTATATTGAGAACCTCATACCCATGGTCAAGCATGCTGGTGGTAGTGTCATGGTTTTGGTCTGCTTTGCTGCATCAGGACCTGGACAGCTTGCCACCATTGAAGGTACCATGAATTCTCCTTTGGGCATGCAGCAAAACCAAAATCCGAAAGACAAGCATGTCAAAGACAAGAAACCATCAGAATGGTTGAAGAATAAGAACTTTGAGACATTAACCCATTTGAGATGTTGTGGGTGAACCTGAAACTAGCAGTTTATGCATGAAAACCCAGAGATGTAACTGAAACAGTGCCTATATGACTGAGTGGACTAAAATACTTCTATACCATTGTAAGAGATGAATCAATAAAAAACAGAAGCCCTGTGTTGCAGTTATTAAGCTTTAAAGTAGTGTACATTTTAATTTTCAGTTAAATTCTGAAAAACCTCCTTTTTCACAGCACTGTATGCTTTTACATTTTGTCCCAGCTCTATGACAAAGTTGTTCCCTAGAACATCCAAACCCCTACTGGAGTCGTAGGAATCAAAATTAATTGTGTTTTATATGCATATTGTTTTGGTGTATATTTTACATACAGTGCATTCGGAAAGTATTCACAGTGCTTTACTTTTTCCACATTTTGGAATGTTACACTCTTATTCCGAAATGGAATATATTCATTATTTCTCTCAAAATTCTACAAACACTACCCCATAATGACAATGTGAAAGAATTGTGTTTGAAATCTTAGCAAATTTATTAAAAATAAAAAACAAAAAAACACATGTACATAAGTATTCACAGCCTTTGCCATGACACTCAAAATGGTGCTCAGGTGCATCCTGTTTCCACTGATCATCCTTGAGATGTTTCCACAACCTGACTCTAGTACACCTGTGGTAAATTCAAAGTCAAAGTGGTTTATTTATCATATGCATTGAACAACATACATCATCCTATGCAGAGAAATTCTTATTGACATGGCTCGGCGATTCTATGCAGTGGGCTTAAAAACAGTTGATTGGACATGATTTGGAAAGCACACACCTGTCTATATAAGGTCCCACAGTTAACCCTTGTGTTGTAGTTGGGTCAGAAATTACCCACTACTGTGTTGGGCAGCTGAGAAAAATCCCTAAATTATATTTTTTTAAACCTTAAATTTGATTACTTTTCCTCGAATTACCCCAATATTAGAAAAAGTGAAATATTGACTTCATTCATATTTCCAAGCTGCACACCACCAGGGTACAAAGATTGTCTTTGGGTCAGTTTTTACCCCAGTAAGTTAACAAACTCACAAAGTTAAACACTACAAAATCCATTTCTCGCACAGGTACACCATCACTGTTCCTCGACCCTATACATGACTCAAGTTCAAACAATTTCAGACACAAAATAAATGGACTGAAGCGGCACAATGTCACGTGACAACTTCTTTACCTCTTATGAGCTCGGACAGTAGCTCTTGAAGAGGAAACATCACCGTGGTTGGCACAGTTCGAAAAAACAAGCCTGAGTTTCTACCTGCACTGCTTGCTTCAAGATAGGCCTTTTCTAAGTTTGCATTCAACGCCAAGACCACACTAGTTTCTTACCTCCAAAAGAAGAACAAGAATGTGGTCCTCCTGAGCACATGGCTGACATTAGTGATCGTGAGGACAGGAAGCCAGCCACGATACTGGACTACAACACAACAAAAAAAGGGTGGACAACATTGACAAGGTGATCAGAACATATAGCTGCAGAAGGATGACTGATACACGAGAGGAGGTTGTTCCTGGAGCAGCTAGGAAAGGCACTTGTCACTCCATGAATTGAAAGAAGGGAGCATCTCCCTCACACAGCAGGCTCTTCAGTGGTTGTGAAAGCTGTTCAGGGGACAGGATCTTGTCCTGATCTACCTGAGGATCCAGATGCCCCAGCTGCTGAACCAGCTGGGGCAAGGAAGAGGAAGAGATGCCAATTCTGCCCACCAAAGAAGGACTGTAAAACACATACTGTGTGCTACACGTGAGAAAGGTATCTGCAAAGCCCATGCACACACGGTTGCATACTGCCCTACATGTGCTAATTAGTTGATTGATTTATGTTGATCATCAAAATGCATTCAAGCTACTTTCTTATGCTACACAAGTTCTATCTTGATAAAAATGATTGTTTACCACGTATGCAGTACCTTAAGAAATAATCATTTATTTATAATAAGTCTTCACTTTAGTAGAGACAGTAAAAAAAGTGTGGTGTCTCCACTGAATAAATGCAGCCTTTATGCACTGTGAAGAGGGAAAACTAAGAAATTCACACAATTTGTGATGAATGACAGGTTGTATCTTCTTCCAAAGTAGATTTAAACATTGAAATTTAATTAAGCTGTTTATTTTAGGGGTTCCATTTTTGACCCAGAGGACAAAGTGTGTATACAGAATGTGAAGACAACACAAGGGTTAACAGTGCACGTCGAAGCACAAACCAAGCCATCTCAGACAAGATTGTATCAAGGAACAGATCTGGGGAAGGTTACAGAAAAATATCTGCAGCATTGAAGGTCCCAATGAGCACAGTGTCCTCCATCACCCGTAAATGGAAGAAGTTTGGAACCACCAGGACTCTTCCTAGAGCTGGCTGCTTGGTCAAACTGAGCGATTGGGGGAGAAGGGCCTTAGTCAGGGAGGTGACCAAGAACCAGATGGTCACTCTGACAGAGCTCCAGCATTTCTCTGTGGAGAAAGGAGAAACTTCCAGAAGAACAACCATCTCTGCAGCACTCCACCAATGAGGCCTGTATGGTAGAGTTGCCAGACGGAAGCCATTCCTCAGCAAAAGGCACATGAGAGCCTGCCTGGAGTTTGCCAAAAGGCAGCCGAACCACTCCCAGACCATGAGAAACAAATGTCTCTGGTCTGATGAAACAAAAATTGAACTCCATGGCCTTTTCAGCAGCAGGAACTTGGAGACTAGTCAGGATCGAGGGAAAGATGAATGCAACAATGTACAGAGAAATCCTTGCTGAAAACCTGCTCCAGAGCGCTCTAGACCTCAGGTTGGGGTGAAGGTTCATCTTCCAACAGGACAACGACCCTAAGCACACAGCCAAGATATCAAAGGAGTGGCTACAAGACAACTCTGTGAATGTCCTTGAGTGGCCAAGCCAGAGCCTAGACTTGAACCTGATTGAACATCTCTGGAGAGATCTTAAAATGGCTATGCACTGACACTCCTCATCCAACCTGATGGAGCTTGAGAGGTATGGTAAGAAGAATAGCTGTGCCAAGCTTGTAGCATCACACTAAAAAAGACTTGAGGCTGTAATTGCTGCCAAAGGTGCTTCAACAAAGTATTGAGCAGAGGCTGTGAATACTTGTGTGAATACACTGAACAAAATTACAGAACCTCTCTCCAAAGTGCCATCGAATGTGAACATTCATTTGCCCACTCAAGTCGGGTATGACGATGAACTGCAGTCAGGTTGAGACCTTAATGAGGATGACGAGCATGAAGATGAGCTTCCCTGAGACGGTTTCTGACAGTTTGTGCAGAAATTCTTTGGTTATGCAAACTGATTGTTGCAGCAGCTGTCTGGGTGACTGGTCTCTGATGATCTTGGAGGTGAAGATGATGTATGTGGAGGTCCTGGGCTGGTGTGGTTACACGTGGTCTGCGGTTGTGAGGCCGGTTGGATGTACTGCCAAATTCTCTGAAACGCCTATGGAGACGGCTTAAGGTTGTCACAGTTGTGTTGTGTGGAGTAAGGAGGGAGATCGAGAAGGAATGGCGTTTGCAGGTTTTAATGAAAATATAAAAATTTTCATTAGGACTGAATAAATATAAAGCTATAAAATAGCACAATGATAGATGAATACTAACTCTCTGTGCTCTTAACCGCGACACAGAACACGTACTAACATAATAGAGTATTCTACACAATTCATCTAAGTTATATATTTATACATTTTACTTACAACGCAGTAACGTAATGAGAGCATGAAGTAGAGTACACAAAGCAATACAGGAAATAACAAGGAGCAGGATCATCACAGAAACAGATTATCACATATAACAGATCACAATGCCCAACACCTCTCTCTAGTTTGGCCAGTGTTTATATAATGAAAACTAACTAGCTAACTGACCACGGCTGAACGTAATCATGAATCAGATCTACTAGATACCAGCCCAAACTAACCTAAACCCTATCTTAGCAATAGCCAAACAGAAATAAAACAGAAATAAACACTATGAATAATGCAATCCTTGTCTCAGTCTGATGTTAACACCAGCCCTCACTGAGCTACAATGGAGGAGAAATGAACACTCAATTCATGGGCAACAGCTCTGGTGGACATTCCTGCAGTCAGCATGCCAATTGCACGCTCCTTAAAAACATTTACTGTGGCCAGCCTAAGGCACACCTGTGCAATAATAATGCTGTCTAATCAGCATCTTGATATGCCACACCAGTGAGGTGGATGGATTATCTCGGCAAAGGAGAAGTGCTCACTAACACAGATTTAGACAGATTTGTGAACAATATTTGAGAGAAATATTCCTTTTGTGTACATAGAAAAAGTCTTAGATCTTTGAGTTCAGCTCATGATATATAGGGGCAAAGACAACATTTTGCGTTTATAATTTTGTTCAGTATATGTACATGTGCTTTCTTCGTTTTGTATTTTTTATAAATTTGCTAAGATTTCCAACACACTTCTTACACATTGTAAGTAGGGGGTATTGTTTGAAGATTGTTGAGGGAAATAATGAATTTCATCCATTTCAGAATACGGATGCAACATAACAAAATGTGGAAAAAGTGAAGCGCTGTGAATACTATCCGGATGCACTGTACTGTATACTCTTAGGATATATTGTCAGTTACATCATTAATTTGAATAGCTCATAAAGAAAGGATTTGTGTCTCATGCTGTTTGTACTCTTCAATCCAACATTCCTGCAACATTAAGAAGCCTACCTTTGTCCAGCACAGGGCCGAAGATAGCCAGGTTGTCCTTGATCGTTGTACAGTTCCAGCGACGGCCCCTGAACTGGTGCTGGCACTCCTGGATACCCAGCTTCACCCCTTCAGCCACACTGGGCATAATCTCAATGTAGTTGCGACAGAAGCGCAGTTGCTTAGGCACCAGACCAGGGATAGAGCCACACAGGAGGGGTTGGGAGCCCAGAGATGAGTACTGCTGGCCCAGTGCTAGGGACCTGCAACACAGGGAGATGGGGATGTCATGTTGCAGCCCAGCCATAGCTATTACCTACCCTATACAGTCCCCTAATTTCTCTCAATCTCCTCTGTCACTTAAAAGGAATCTATTAGATATGCTATTATTGATTAAAATATAGTGCCCTCTCTAAACACTCTGCCTTATAAGAAAGGATGTTTATATGCTTAGAAACCCTAATACAGAGGCATACAAATATAGCCTTGTGTCCTATTGGTTTGAATATGTTCGGTGATTAGAGTAGGTTTCGGAAGCATTCAGTTGATTTGGAAAGTATTTATTGACTTTACGATTGTGTAATGTTAATGCAGTTGAAGTGTGCTGCTAGTTTTTTAAACAGGAACAGACACTAATAGCCCCTCTTCAGGGAAGGGATATGACCTATTAGTATTGACTTTTTAAAGTGCTCCCTCTTGTTAGATCCGCCAGATCTTGATGATCCAGAAGATAGCATACACCGACCTGTCTGTTGGTTTCTCCCCTGTAGAAGGCCCTATGTAGGACACACCATTAACACACACAATTAAACATGCTAATTCCTTGGTTAGTCATTTGGGGTTTCCTATTGATGATATAGAATCTGTGTCTCTGTGATTTAAGAAAATGTGTGTGTGTGTGTGTGTGTGTGTGTGTGTGTGTGTGTGTGTGTGTGTGTGTGTGTGTGTGTGTGTGAGAGAGAGAGAGAGACGTTTGTGTGTGCATGTTTGTATTTTAGAGAGTGGTAACAGACATATTACATTCTTGAAACTCCCTGTACCTCACCAGCAGGCAGGCATCAAAATGTGGCTAAACGTGGATTAATCACCATAACGAGACAGCCCAGATCAGCTAGGGATGCCAGAAACCATTATCGTTTCACTGAGGTAATTAATTTTAATTGCGTGCTTTTTCTCGTAAGATAAGGGAAGGAGGGGAATAAGTGATGTTTGCTATGTCCATGTTTTAACATGCTTAGTGTGATGACAGGCTCAAACACAACTACACAGCGCCTTCCTGAAGCTATGGATCTTAAACCTGGAAATTTTGTAATGGGATTGCTTACTCATTCACTAGTGCATGCAAAT
>JACXGM010017900.1:7367-19524 GCA_016801145.1 Umbra pygmaea | reverse complement strand
ACACACACACACACACACACACACACACACACACACACACACACACATACACACATAGATATAAATGCACACACAGATATAAACGCACACACACATATAAACCAACACACACAGATGTAGACACACACATATATATAAATGCACACACAGATATAAACGCACACACACATATAAACCAACACACACAGATATAGACACACATAGATATAAATGCACACACAGATATAAACGCACACACACATATAAACCAACACACACAGATATAGACACACACATAGATATAAATGCACACACAGATATAAACGCACACAGAAATAGACGCACACATAGATATAGACACACACAGAGTTATAAACACAGATATAGACACACACATAGATATAAATGCATGTGTGTGTCTATATAAACACACACACAGATGTATACACACACATAGATATAAATGCACACACAGATATAAACGCACACACACATATAAACCAACACACACAGATATAGACACACACATAGATATAAATGCACACACAGATATAAACGCACACAGATATAGACGCACACGTAGATATAGACACACACAGAGTTATAAACACAGATATAGACACACACATTGATATAAATCCACACACGGATATAAACGCACACACAGATATAGCCACACACATAGATATAGACACACACAGAGTTATAAACACTGATATAGACACACACAGACAAAGATAGAGACACACAGATATAGTTGCACTCAGAGACACACACAGATTTAGGGTTGTTTTATCTTCCTCTGTATGACTTTTCTGAACCTGAATGCCATTATAACATTACAGTCATTTTAAACAGTATACATATGATAAGAAACGCGAGAATAACTGTGCTGCTAGTGTGAAATATGGCACATGCAGAATTGATTAGTTGAGGTTCAATCTAATGGCATTTCAATTTATTTTGGTCAATGCTGGAGTATGCTAAATGAAATAGAACTGTTGTATCTCTATGGTAACTGTTGGAGCTGCTGCCCCCGCGACCCGATCCCGGATAAGCGGACGAAAATGGATGGATGGATGTTGTATCTCTATGGTAACTTACCAGTAACCTTCAATGTGTATGGCTGGTTAGAGTTCATGCTGATTTCCCATAATCCTGTCTGGTTGCTGGAGGCCAGGCGGACCCGGTAGAGGTTTCCCACTGTCTGGACAGTCCCCAGTTTACCGTTTGCCTCTGCCTGTGTCTGAGTCACACCTAGTAGGACAGATTATCACAGGAGGACAACATAGCTGGTTTTACCAGAGGGGATTGATTACATTGAATGTCCAACTTGTTTAAGACTAAACAGATTCAGTTAACTTCACAGTGAACCTCAGGCTTCATCCAACAGCCCGTAGAAAACAATATCTGTAAGTAAACAATCTAAAGTGTGTGAAATATAAAATGATCGCTGTTGGAATGCTTTTTGAGGTACCAATCATTATAATGTTTGCTGAAGTGTTAAAACAGTAGCAAAATGACCCTCCACATTGAATAAATGGAACTGCTCTGAAAGACGTTTTTTGTAATGCTTGAGTATGATCACAAGCGCAAACATTTATAAATTATAAGTATAATTAACTGTAAAGGTGAATCTTAGATTTAATAAAATGTTAAATGAGCAGAACTTTGAGAATGAGCTGCACTATAACCCAAGAAGTCCTCCTAACCTGTGATGAGAACCCTGGAAATGGACCATCAGGTTCTACGGCTTGAAGCATCTTACCTGCTGGGTTCTTTAGACTGAAGGTAAGAGCCATTCCGGTGATATAGATGGTGATGTTGGTGAGTGACTCGTCCAGCTGGAAGGAGAACGTCTCAGCTCTGCCTGGGTTTCTTGCTCTCTGTAGGACTGTCACCTGGGAGAAAGGAGAAATGGACAGAATGAGATGACTAGAGAAAGATATACAATTAGAAGAGTGTGTATGCTTTATGTTCTTGGTGTTTTTCAGTGCTATACACAGTGGTTTAGTTAGTCTATTTTCACATGTGTCCTTTTTGAGTTACTGCCCTGTGTGTTGTTTAGATTTCTGTCCTGTGTGTTTTAGTGTTCAGGTTTCTGCCCCATGTGTTATGTTGTGTTTTGGTTCCCCCTTGTGGCTGTCTTACGCATTACTTGTGTTATGCTCTTCCTGTTGACGTCATTGTTATTATGTTCCCAAGTGTTTTGTGTAAGCCCTCATGTTTTAGTATTTAGCCCTTGTGTTTCCTCCTTATCCCTGTCGATTAATGTTCCTGTTGCGTTGTGCCATTCTGTTCCTTGTTCACGTGTCTCGTTTTGGCCCACGTGGCAGTATTGCTTTCAACCAAGTGTTTGTTAAAGAAACGACATTGGTATTGCATCTCCTTCGCGCCTGCCTCTACCTTTATACGTTATGGAAGGGGAACGTGACACTGGTTATTTTTTAAGTTAGATGTATGAAAGTATGCATTCAGTGACACTAACCCTCCATGGTCTAAGGGGGTTTAAGTCCCCCTGGCACAATGTTGACTTTTTGGCCTTTGGAAAGGTCAAAAGACCCATGGCTACAACATGGATGAATGAAATCCATCATCCAGGGTCACTGAATTTTATGTTAATTTAAATATTTATCCCAAGACACTATAGAACGTATGTATATTTTGTTGTTTTTTATGTGTAAAACCATGTAAACCATGATGAATAAGGTTTTTTAATGTATATTGTCAAGCCCCCAGGGCTCCTGGACCAGCGTGCAAAGTTTGGAGGTCATACAAACAAGTCAACATCAAAATGCTGCACTCATTTCTCACTAGATTTCTATACGTTTTTAAACCCCAGCTATTTCCAAACTCCAAAAATTGTCATTTTATGCAGGATGATGTCCTACATCATTATAAATTTGTTATTTTGTAATTTTCACTTCCTACTTTCTGTCTGTGATGTCTTTAGTCAAAAAGAAAGACCATCATCAGCTTTGAGGCGTGATATCTCAGGCTCTGATGTACCCACAGAGACGAGCCACCACTCATTATTTGCTTCTGATTATCCTCTTTCGAACTGTACCAAGCTTTAGTTCTAGAACGTCAATAGACCTAGGAGGGTAAAGTTAGTTGAAAAATAGATTATCAAATACAGCTAAATGATGGCAATTTGAACTGCCAACTCCATGATAAATACAATGACATTACAAATAACTTTGTATTGATTGACCTAAACTAATCCCAAAAAAATGAAATGGCTGACTTTTATGACTCACCAAGGCGGAGGTAGAGGTGTCAACGATAATGTCAGTAGCCTGGGGCAAGTTAGCCTTGCTGACCCCAATAGCCTGACCACCAGATGCCAGAGCCAGGTCCTTGTAGGTGTCAAACGTCCCTACTGAACGCTTCCTCCTTCTGGCTCCAGCACCATCACCAGTCATGAAAAAAGACACCTGTAGCGACAGAGAGATAGCAAGACAATAACCTGAAAATGAATTCAAGGCAAGGGTTTATGTAATAACAGTGACACTATTATTGGGTGTCTTTAAAATGCAGGAAAAGGAATTGGGCCTTTCCTAAACAGGAAGTGTTTAAAGAAATACCGTTGACTTGGTGCTTCTGATCAGGGCGATAATGGTGTCCTTCAGTGCTACGTCCTTAGCAACAGCATCTGTAAAAACATAGATGTTGGACGATGCAGGAGCACCAGTCAGGGCCAACTGGATAAGAGAGAAAGAGAAGGTTTTTAGCTCATTTTGTCATGTGCATTATATACATAGATTACTTCTTTAACCTAATTGGAAGATAGCCATGTCAATCAATCCACTGTACCTGCAGTCCTGACAGACACATCTCAGGTATGTCGCCACCTCCGTTGGCAGTAAGTTTAGCGATCTCTGCTTTCATAACATTAGGTTCTGTTGTTCTTATCAGGGGTCCGAATACTAGAAACAGACATGTTTTAAATAATTAATTTACATTCTGAAAGACATTCCACATTGTATATGAGAGAAACACTTCAGTTGTGAATGTACAGATGTCGTGGAAACATTTCAATTTACCCAGTTAACCCTGTTTTGTAAACGTATCCTCGCAGTGGAGCCTGAAACCGCAAGCTTGCATTCAAACGCTACATGGAAATCCCTTTGGCAATACCAAATTGTAATTTTTATGTATGCTTTTACTTAACTGTATCCAAAACTTAACTGCATAATACATTTTGGGATTTACTACTGTTTTCATACATGTATACTAGTGTTTTGCAGAAAATAATTATGGGTGTTCTGATTACAGTATTGTACTGTATAAATGTTTAGGATTACAGTATTTTACTATAAAAACAAATGAGTTTGGACAATGAAAAAGGTTTTTCACTTGCATTTTGCGGTTTCCCTTCAAAATAATATCTTGTGTCATGTAGAGCTGTTTGACAAAAGATTCCGATAGCTCTCAATTAGCTTGATAGTTGTTTGTTGTTTTAATGTTACTCTGCAAATATTTTGAAGCATGACAGCTGCAAAACCTAATTTGAAATTGTTATTTATTCTCTCAAATTACATCAGCTACTGCATGACTGACCTTTTTCTCAAAGGTTTCCGGAAAAAGAACTGAATGAAAGCCACATCTTTTGTAAGACATGCCTTAATTTACAGGTGTGTCTTGCCCTTTTTAGTCAAGAGTTACCAACATGACTGTATATCTTAGTGAACAAGATGTGGTTGTTGAATTTGAATGTTTCTCACTTGGGATATATAAAATGCACAATATGAAAAAAGTTTATTTAAGTGAGGGCTGGCATTAACAGAACTGAGACTGGACTCCTTAAAATATTGTGCATGTTCTGTTTAGTTTATATATCAGTTCACTTATATTTCCAATGTAGAGTTTAGTTATTAATTGATATTATGGTTCATCGTGTCATGTCCCTTTAAGGAATGGTGACACCTCTCTCTAGTTTGGTCATTGCTAGGATAGGTTCAGTTATTTTAGGCTTGTATCTTGTAGATCTGATTATCAAAGACGTTACAGCTGTGTTCAATTATGTTAGGGAGTAGTCGGTAACACTTTATAATAACCATCAATAATGGATGGTAAATTGATAGTTAATTAATATTTAGTAAATTATTATTTCACTATTTACAAATAGTTATTTTACTGTTAACAAGCAATTAAATTATATTAATAATGTTTATTAATTGTTATTAATGCTATAAATTAACAGTTTATTGTTGCACACATATCATTTATATATAATATTAGTTATTAGGTAATGATTAAAAATTTGTTTGCAAACTTTTAAGAAACCATTAATAAAACATATATAAACATTACTTAAATAGATGGACTAGGTATTCCCATTACTTTGTTAATGGTTACTAATTGGTTTGTAAACCATATCTAAATAGTGTTCAATTTGCTGATAAGACAAACTATTATCAGTGCACTAATCACTGTTTCATGGAACATCAATAACAGATTTAATGGTGCCAAATAAAGTTACTTGATGCTTTATAGACCACTTATTCATCATTGACTAATTATTACAAACATAATTACAAAGCCAGCAGAATAGAGCCCTATATTACATGCTGGTTTGTTTCTAAAGCTAAGCAGGGTTAGGCCTGGTTAGTCCCTGGATGGAAGACCAATGCTGCTGGAAGTGGTGTTGGAGGGCCAGTAGGGGACACTCTTCCTGGTTTAAATATAATTCCCAATGCCCCAGGGCAGTGATGGGGACTTCTGCCCTGCTTAGGGTGCCATCTTTCGAAAGGGATGTTAAACGGGTGTCCTGACTCTCTGTGGTTAATAAAGATTACATGGCACTATTCGTAAGAGTAGGGGTGTTAACACCGGTGTCCTGGACACATTTCCAATCTGGCCCTCATACTATCATGGCAACCTAATCATACCTATCTCTCAATTCATTCATTCTCTTCTCCCCCCCTTCTCCCTAAGTCATTGCTGCAAATGAGAAAGTGTTCTCAGTCAACTTGCCTGGTAAAATAAAGGTAAACTAAACTAATTTAATGTTTGGAGATGGTTTACAAACCAATTAGTAAATATTAACAATTTTTTGGGAATATGTGGTCCATCTATTTAGGTAATGTTTATAGATGTTTATAAACAGTTTCTTAAAGGTTTACATGTTTTTAAAAATCAATAACCAAAAAATAATATTGAATATAATTGATATAATGTGTGCAACAATAAACAGTTAATTTATAGCATTAATAATGATTAATAAACATTATTAAATATCATTTTATTGTTTGTTAACAGTAAAATAACTATTTGTTAATAGTTGATTCGGTCTGCAATAAGATTTTTTTTTATTACCCAACAAATTCGACTGACATTGGAAAAATGAAGTTCTGCTGGAAATAATGAGGGGTGGATTGTCCATGTAGGTTAAAGACAGCTGGAGATATTCCGTTTCAAATGTAGGTACTGTACCTTTTGCCCACTTAATTTTGGTTAACTAAAAACATTACAGACAGGAAGCAGGAAGTGAAAATTCCTGGGGGCATGCTAATATGGATTTTACAGTGATGTGGATTTACAATAAATAACTAAAACTTTAATTTTGTTTGGCTTTATATGACATCATGCATGAAATCATTGTCTCAAATGGTTGAGTTTGACTTAGTTGTCTTGTAGCCAAAGTGTGATCATTGCAGAAGCCAAAATATCAATTATCTTGAAATATACAATATACTGTTGCTGGTCAGCTCAATTGCTGTTGATGCAAGGCTGTCTGTCTGTCTGTCTGAAATAAATTCTATTCTATTCTATTCTATTCTGAAACACAGTGTGTGACAGTTTATTTTTAAAGTTTGGTGCATGCTCAAAACGTAGATCGTGATTTGTTCAATTCATAGATGATGGAGAAATCCAACTAGCAGTAGACAGACTCTTTCCAAACTCATACGTAGGACATTGAGGCAGGTGTTAGCCAGGCTAGATTCAGGTGGCATACTGAGGTTAACTAAACTGTACCTTAACCCTAAGCTAGTGCAAGGATTTTTTTCTGTCATTACCAGGTTAATAAAACAGAGGCACACACACAAACAACAGGAGCTCCTGACCCCATCACACAGTGTTCTTGAAATTCACCAGAATTTTTAACTCAAGAGCAAGAGATGTTTTTACTAAGGTCTTACGTGGGTCGTTGAATGGGACCAGGATGTACTCAGAGGGCTCATCCTGTGTTCCTTTCTTGCTGTCGATGATCTCGTTAACCACTCTCTTAGCTTCATCTATGTCATCCCTCATACTGCCGGTTGTGTCGATCACAAAAGCCACCACAGAGGAACGTGCTATTCCCATGAAGCTGTGAGCAACAGAGAGCCAGAGACAGAGGACATGTTTTAGTAACAAACAGATAAATTTTCATCTTACTTAGATACCCATCTTTTAATCTTTCCAAGCTGCAGGCTGTAGGGGGCGACAACCTTCACCAACTAACGATGTAGAGGTGCAACACATTAAGCCAGAGACACACCTGAACTTTAGACATTTACTGTGACATTCTGGACACGCTGGTCTCGTTTGCCCTTATCAGTGCCTAAACAAGAGTGACAGCCTCACGTGTTATGTTTTACGACATACAGTAGCAGGCTATGGAGCATGTTGTAGGCTCAGGCTAGTGGTTTATTAGATTTGGAAGTCAGGTTCAGCTTCAACACAACAGTTCAGGACAGATAATTGGAGTTGAGTCTCTTGCGGCCAAGAAATTGGGTCCTATGCGTATGCTACTCATGACATTTTATGAACCTGATCAGTGATCACACTACTCATTCAATCCAGAGATATGGTATATATGGGAGGTTTACACATTTGCCAACTATACAACAGTGATTAAATTTACAGGAATCCAACCTGTAGACAAGGAGTCGCTTGAGTGAGTGTGTCTCACTACTTACACATCTACCCGGGCACCCTGTACCCATTTGTCCCACCCCGATCAGGAGACCAGGGCATCGCTCAAATGTAGAGGACTGGATGTAAACACATGCAGAGGCCCAGACAACTGTCTACTAATGTTTGTTTTGGTTCTCTTCATAGTCAGCTAAAATAACCTACATTATTTCCTGTGTCCTTCAATATTGTTACACCCCTTACCTCATGCTCTCTCTACAACCAATAGTCATTGACCATCTATTCACATCTCTGTGCCATACATAGCACTTGATTCATCACATCCGATCCCGCCACTGTAGTGTAAACAGTCTTTTGTAATGTAAACAGTCATTGAATTGTCCCCTCACATTTCTGTACAGTAAATATACATTTTTACTATTAGCCTATATTGGTCCTTCTATTATGTTGCACCTTCATGATTTACTATTACGTTGATCTTTCACTTTATTGATCTATTATATTTTGACAGCTTCATGTAATCACGGGACATTCCATAGGAATTTGGTTTACATTGAAATGTTTAGGGTTAAGGTTAGGCATCACATTTCTGTATTTAAAAAAATATACCAATATTTAACCAGGAAAGTTCATTATATACAAATGATTGTTTACAGCCATGACCTGGGGACAATTAGGGTTAACTGTCTTGCTCACAGACAGAAAGAGGTTTCACCTGGGCAGTCACATGCTGCCCCGAGGTGGCACTCGATACTGAATTTAAAATTAAGATTAATGTTAGGATTAATGTTATGTTTAGAATTAATGTTAGGGTTAGCATTATAAAAAACGGACATTTACAACTGCTTTTCTATAGAATCAAATGTTAATCGCGCTGGAATGGAAAAGAAAACATTCTTCGATTTGGATTTGAACTCACAACAACTACCTGGCTGAATACACTCACAACTGCCCCTAGTGTCCAGGTTGTGTAGTGACAGCCCTTGTCATATGTTCATATTTCACATAATTGGGTTTAATAAAATAGTTCCCTGGAAACATTATTCTTGAGTAAAGGGCTGTAATAAAAACAAAAAATACCTATCCCCTCATCCTCACACCTTCAGTAGTAATTGAATTGCAACTTGTCTCTGTAAAGATAATACACTTCTGTTTTTCTCCTTACTATATAATGTTTTTGACTTTACCCCACACATCTCTATACCTTAAAAAGTCATCAATGTACCCACTATTGTCTTTGTACCATGAAAAGTCATTGATTAATTCACCTACTGTATGTTTCTGATGTTTCTGTGCCTTGAATAGTCATTCATTCACCTACTGTATGTTTCTGATGTTTCTGTACCATGAATAGTCATTAATTCACCTACTGTATGTTTCTGATGTTTCTGTACCATGAATAGTCATTAATTCACCTACTGTATGTTTCTGATGTTTCTGTGCCTTGAATAGTCATTGATTAATTCACCTACTGTATGTTTCTGATGTTTCTGTGCCTTGAATAGTCATTAATTCACCTACTGTATGTTTCTGATGTTTCTGTACCATGAATAGTCATTGATTAATTCACTGTGAAAGGTCCACGGTAGAGGGGAAGGAAAGGGGGCTAGGGCGGCCTCTACTGGGCAAAGTAGGGAATATAAGAGATAGAGAAACACTAATAAAGGTCAGCTGTGCTAATCAAGGGGGGAACTTTTGTGTTTGGTCTATTTTTTTGAAGGAGAGAAAGAGGGACGCGAGAGGGGCAAAGAGGAAAGAAGAAAATACACCCCCTTTATTGAGGCTGGAGAGACAGACTGAGGAGGAGGCTGAGGGCAATCTGGCAAGGCTCTGTAATTTGACCAGAAACGAATACCCGACTTCTATACGGCAAGACATAATGTGGAGTACCGTTATCCTTGAGTATGGACACTTTAAGTAAGAGCGTAATTTGGCCACCTTTACTTTGGTGAATTTAAACCCTTTTAAGTTCAATTTTCTTTCTTAGAGGAGACAACCTGAGTTAAATGTATATGTGAAACAAATATACCAAAATTGAAATCCCTTATACCAGTCTTTGGTCTGATTATTTACCTGGTCCAACCTGCTCGTATATTAAAGGATCACATCACCTACTGTATGTTTCCAATGTTTCCGACCCTTGAATAGTCATTGATTAATTCACCTACTGTATGTAGCTGATGTTTCTGTACCTTGAATAGTCATGGAACAATCCACACACGCCTCAGGAAATAGTATTTACACGCCTGTGAAATGTATGTTTTTATACTTTAAATAATAATTCACTACCCTCTTAAATATAAATTCACTCTCCTCTCTCACCGTAAATAGTCATTGACCTATCCATGTTAGCTTCTGTATCCCCAATAACCCTTGAAATATGCCCTTTCCCTATCTGTACCGTAGATATTCCTTGTCGCCAGCGGCACCCCGGATGTCGTCCAGTAGCTGCAGGCTGGCGGTGGTAGCCAAAGAAACGGCAGCATTGTGAAGGTCTATATTGTCGTCGCGAAGTTCATCCTTGCTGATCCCCCCACGAGGAACCTCTAAGCTGGTCAGGTCATCACGGCCGCCATGACTACACTTACCTAGGGAGAGGAAGGTGATGATGAATACAGAGATGTGTCTCTTTGGGAGGATGGTGTGTTGTTGTGCCATTGTGATCTGGTTTCTCAACAAGGTTGAGATCAAAGGCAATGCACATTTTCTCAGTCTTTTCTTCAAAATGAACTTTTATTGGCGTAAATACTTTTTTCACCTTCATGTACAGTAACTGAATGAATGACAGTGAACGGTCCAAGCAAGATACTAGTAGGCATTGACATAGTTTAACACTGATCCAGCTAAGGTGAAAATGTTTTGCTGGGGCGGTTACAGGAGTTAGTTAATAAACGTCTATGGATTCTTGAGGTGTTTCTCACTAGCTTGACAAATGACGTCTGCAGGTATTTCTATAAATAGGACCATCAAGTGGTCTGGATGAGAGCATCTGCTAAATGACTAAAATACACTGAACAAAATATAAAATATAAATATATTATATGTCCTGTAACACTTTTGTTTTTGCCCCAACTTATCAAGAGCTGATCTCAAAGATCTAAGACTTTTCTATGTAAACAAAAGGCCTATTTCTCTCAAAGATTTTTCACAAATCTGTCGAAATCTGTGTTAGTGAGCACTTCTCCGTTGCCGAGATAATCCATCCACCTCACAGGTGTGGCATATTAAGATGCTGATTAGACAACCTGATTATTGCACAGGTGTCTTAGGCTGGCCACAATAAAAGGCCACTCTAAAATGTGCAGTTTCATCACACAGCACAATGCCAGAGATGTCGCAAGTTTTGAGGGAGTGAAACCGACAACTCCAATGCAGTGATTTAAAGCCACAACAAGTGGATTCAGCACCACGGCCAGCTCTGCAGCCTACTGAATTTTTTGTCATTCTTTAGATGGAAACAGTTGGAATTGGGTTCACCTAAAAATGAATAAATAAAACTGTTGTGATCAAATAATTTTGTTGTCTGAGACCTGTGACATGAGAACTTACAATTCAATTGGAACCTATTATTGTTTTTGATCTTGTTCGTTTCGCTTCAGGTTTAACCTTTGATTACATCAATCTTTAATTTATTCTGAAAGCTGTACATTTATTGATTGATGTTAGCCACAGCCACATAAATTATAGGTGTGTTATATGTAAATAAGGACAGGTGGCGCAAATTCCTGCTTCTACGACTTTCTCAGATTTATCAACCTGTGACTAAATCTACGTTCATTCTGACCAGGTGTGACAGTTCACACTTTTCAATGATCTTAATGATCGTAAGTCTCTTTCCACGCTGGAATCTGAGATCTTTTCTGAGGTTTCATGAATTGTTTTTCAAAGTAGGAAAGAAAAATGTGTTACTGGTGTAACATTATGCATGTTACTGGTGTAATGTTGAAGATTGGTCTCTGCAGAGTTAATCGAGAACCCAGATATATGAAAGACAATGTCATCTTTATAAAGGTAAATATGAGCTGCATTGTGTGTGTGTGTTTGTATAATATCTATAGGTACCTTTAGGTTTGGCTGGGGAGTAGATCCCCATGTATCCTGAGGTGAGTTTCTTCTCATTGAGGATGTTAGGCAGAATGGAGTTAGGACAGAACCCACCGTTAGAACAGTCCTTACAGGTTGGTGTGTTGACAGCTGCACAACCAAAACACAATGTTCAAATGTTAACAACACCTATAGGAAACACCTCCAAGCACAAATACACACACACACACACACACACACACACACACACACACACACACACACACACACA
>JACXGM010017899.1:0-19445 GCA_016801145.1 Umbra pygmaea | reverse complement strand
GTTACCATTTATTGCTTCGAAAACAGACATAGTGACTAATTTCTGAGGTTGTGGACTGATCTGTCTGACTTCAGCGCAACTCAAAGATGTGGTGATCACCTTTCTGATATTATTGATTTTCTCTGAGAAGAAAGAAGCAAACTCACTGCATTTACTGTCTGAGAGCATTTCAATGGGAATGTGACTTGGGGGGTTTGTTGGTCTCTCTACAGTAGCAAAAAGAGTGCATGTGTTGTTAGAGTTGCTGTTTATAATATTTGAGAAAAAGGTCTGTCTAGCTTTGCGTAGTTCTACATTGAAGGCATGAAGGGTGTTTTTATAGATGTCATAATGGACTTCAAGTTTTGTCTTCCGCCACATGCGCTCAGATTTTCTGCAGTTTCTTTTCATATTTTGAACTGTTGTTGAGTTTCTCCATGGTGCCTTCTGTCTGCCATTTTTCTTCCTGACTTTCACAGGAGCAATATCATCAATTGCATTCTTAACTTTTGAGTTAAAGGAATCAAGGAGAAAATCAACAGAGTCCGCAGATATGCTTGGTGTTAAAGATAAAGTCTTCATAAATAGCACCCTAGTGTTTTCATTCAGGCATCTCTTTTTGACAGACACAGATTTAGCTTTAATGTTAGGAGAGATCAATATATCAAAGAAAATACAGAAATGATCAGATAGTGCTACATCCTTAACAGTAATCAATGAAATATGTAGGCCCTTGCTGATAAGTAAGTCTAGGGTGTGTCCACCGTTGTTTGTGGATTCATGTACATGTTGAGTCAAATCAAATGTATTTAAAACAGCTATGATATCTTTCGCCATCAATATATTAAATATATTGTCTCATAAAAACTAAACTATTGCTCATGCCAAAACATTTGCTATGATACATATTCAATAGGATGTGTTTAATCTAAATATAGTCTCAAATCCTCAGGGACTTGAGGCAGTATAGCCAGCAACACAAAAACAGGGACCCATGTCACTCTCCCATTCAACTCACTGTAGGCCATAATTGCATATGGAGATTGCATTATAAAAACGAAACTATCCCCTGTGTCGAATCCTGTGCTATGGATAAATGTTCACTAGGATGTATTTCAAACAAATATAATATTAAATCCTCAGGCACGTGAGGCAGTATAGCCAGCAACACAAAAACTGGGACTCACGTCACTCTCCCATTCAACTCACTTTGCCCCACTAATGATTATTTGCCTTACAGAGGGGGGATCCGACTCTGGCACGATTTGACAAAAAACTCTTCTACATCTTGGGCTGCCACTGGAGGCATGATCAAGTCTAAAATTAATAAGAGAAAGATGTTATACTCTGAGGTTGTAGTAACTTTACCCCATGGTTTAGCTCCAGTAGCATTTATGATTAGTGAGCACATGAGAGCATTAGAACAGTTACTAAATGCAATACAGGATTAAGAGTGGGATGTGTGTGGTAGCAACACAATACCCGTACAAATGAATAGCTAGGAATGACTGACACGTATTATAGGCAGGAGTCAGGTGCAAAGAATGTGGGTTTATTACTAGAAGAATATAATCCAGCAGAGAACAGAAATGTATACACTGGTTCTAACAAACAAACGTATCAATAGCGACAGAGCTCAATAATCAACAACGAGCAACAGAAAGTGGCAGGTATAAATACTCTTGGAAACAAGGCTAACAAACATAATCGGCGCACCTGCCAAGGAGCCCCAGGTGGCATCAATCATAGAGATGGGTAAACCACCGTATCCAAACAGAGTTTGAACTCACTCTAATGAGGCTATACATATGGATATATAAATGTGCAATAATAAGTCAGTTTCATGCCTTAAAAGAAACATAAAGTATCTGCCCCAGTAGAAGAGGAATGAACAAAATATCAATACTTCGGTGATCCCGAACGACGGGGCTCCGGGGTTGCCCTTACAATGACAGTACATTGCATTACCGTAATACACTTACTTTTGCCCAATCAGCCTATTTCTCCAACCTAAATGAGGAAAATAAAAATAACTCAAAATGTATTTTTGATGCAAAGTTAACTAAAAAGCAGAATTCCGCAAATAAAATAGGACTACATTTTGGCAGTAATTAATTCATGAGCTTTTTTGAAGAAAAGAACTTAACATTAGAAAACAAATCACAGAATCCTCCCTTAAGAAGCATATATCCCCTAAACTCACATGTCCTGAGATTGTGCAGAACAGTCAGGATGTTGGCTTAGGAAGGACATTGGATTTTTTTTATCCTGTATCCCTTGAGTCTTTCACTAAAATAGTAAAGGCCTCAAAGCCTTCCAGCTGTCAACTGTACCCTATTCCAACTAAATGTCTAAAAGTGTTACTCCCTGTGCTTGGCTCGCATATGCTAAAAATAATAAATTGCTCTCTAGTATCTGGGTGTGTACCAAACTCCCTAAAATTGGCTGTAGTGAAGCCACTCTTAAAAAAACCTTGACCCACAAAGGCTAAACAACTACCGGCCTATTTAAAATCTACAATTTCTCTCAAAAATATTAGAAAAAGTGGTTGCCCACCAACTCAGGACATTCCTAAAAACTAATAATCCTTGCGAAAAGCTCCAGTCTGGGTTTAGACCTGATCATAGTACTGAGACTGCACTTGTAAAGGTAATAAATGACCTTCAAGTTTCATCCGACCAGAGCTGTGCCTCTGTTCTTGTGCTTCTGGACCTGTGTACTGCTTTCGATACCATTGACCACAACATTCTTTTAGACAGATTGGAATCCTATATCGGGCTACATGGACATGTTCTGGCATGGTTCCAATCCTATCTATCAGAAAGATATCAGTTTGTATCTGTGGATGGTCTGTCCTCCAAATAATCAAAGGTATGCTTTGGTGTTCCACATGGTTCTGTTTTGGGACCGCTACTGTTCTCGCTATATATGTTGCCTCTTAGTGATGTTATCCGAGAACACAATGTCAACCTTTACAGGTATGCTGATAACACTCAGCTGTACATTTCAGTGAAAAGGGAGAATCCCCAAAACTGCACACCCTGGAAGCCTGTGTTTTGGATATAAAGAATTGGATGACAGAAAATTACTTACTTCTAAACTCTGAACATTTTTATTTTAGGTCCCAAGAAACAAAGAGACCTGCTGTCAAATCTGGCAATGAACATAAATGGTTGTACAGTCATATCAGAAAAAACTGTAAAAGACCTTGGTGTTAATCTGGACCCAGAACTCTCTCTTGACAAACATGTAAAAAAATATCTCTAGAGCAGCTTTTTTCCATGTTAGGAAAATTGCAAAATTTCAAAATTGGCTGTCAAGGAATGATGTAGAAAAGTTAATCCAAGCTTTTGTTACTTCAAGATTGGATTATTGTAATGCTCTCTTTTCTGGCTACCCAGACAAAACCCTAAAAAAACTTCAGTTAGTGCTTAACACAGCCGCCAGAATTCTAACTAGACCTGCAAAATCGGAACACATTACCCCAATTCTAGCCTCTCTACACTGGATGCCCATTAAGGCTAGGGCTGATTTCAAAGTTTTACTATTAACCTACAGAGCACTACATGGACTTTCCCATAGTTTTCTGTCTGATTTGGTGCTACCATACATACCCTCACGTACATTATGTTCACAAGATGCCGGCTTCCTTACTGTTCCTAGAATTTGTAAACAAACAGCTGGTGGAAGGGATTTCTCATATAGAGCTCCAGTTCAGTGGAATGATCTGCAAACCAATGTGAGTGATGCAGACTCAGTCTCAACATTTAAGTCTATGCTGAAGACTCATCTCTTCAGGAAGTTCTATGGTATAATGTAGTCTGGCCCAGGGGGCTACAAGAAAACGGCGGCACTGTTGATGAACCGCCCGTGTTGGCTTGCCTGGTAGGCTCCCCACTCTCCACTGGGATATCCTCACATCAATGCCACCCCTGCGGTGTCTACGGTCTGCCGGTGACCATTTGGAGTTGTGGTCTTGGCAATGTGGGTGGGTCGGAAACATGCCTGCTTGCTCCTGCCCGAGGCTTTCCTTGTGCAGGACCACATATGTGTTGATGCTATATAAAGAATATGGTCACAGCCCATCAATCATATCTTCATTGTTGGACAAGTGACCTTATTACAATGGGCTGTGTACCTTCAGGCGGGAAGGCCGACAACACCCCCAAACAGTACACCCTGTCAGACCCCCCCAAAAGCACTCACCCTGGCGGCGGGTCAGCCAGGGGTCTAAGCCAGGCAGCCTCCCAAAGGTGGCTGCTGATGGTGATGGTGGTAGCCAGCTTGACCCCAGCAGTGGTGGTGTCCTTGGGGGAGAGAGCCCGAGAACAGGCAGTGCGGAAACCTGGAAGGGCGCCTCCGATGGCTGGGATGGCTCTGGCACAGCCTGCCAACATTGAAAAGTACTGCCAAGCAATAAAAGCCACAGCTATCAGCAAAACATTTGTATTTCACTGCAAAAAAACAATGGGTTGACAAATGTATTGCAAAACCGCATACATTGTACATGTCATACCAAAGAGACATTTGTCAACAAATCTATCAAATCAAGAGAAAAAGACATTGACCCACAGCCTTAAGAAAGTTGAAGTTAAAGACTGAAAGCACCAAAAAATCTTAGGTCTTTTCAAATGCCACCCAATGTTGATTCTACAATCTTATTTTCTTTGAATAAGAAGGTAAAAAGGAGTATGGCAGAAGAGTTTAATGAATCTCAAGACACAGGCCCTGAGTTTCGCTATGTTCCACCAACATTGACAGGCCTGGTTGGTCACACTGACGGGAAAGGACATTGTTGATTGTAGTTCAAGATCGACAAAGTGATGACACAGTGAATCACTTGCACCAGTCACTTCAAAATGCAGCTTTGAAACCGATGTCGACTGAAGAAAAAGGGACAATGTATTAGCGGGCTGACCCTGTTTATAAAATGGTGGTGTCCCAAATTCCTGGAACGTTAAATGTGGCCATGAACCTCATGTTGAGGGAGGGTCCTTGGGTGGACAAGTGGTTTCTGCATCCGGACCTGATGGAGATGGTCTGGAACAGGTTCGGCAGAGCGCAGATGGATCGGTTTGCCTCAAGAGAAAACGCACAGTGCCCACTGTGGTTCTCTCTGAGCCCATCAGACAATCCCCCGCTGGATGCATTCGCGTGTCCGACGTGGCCGAGGCACCTACTTTACGCTTTCCCTCCGGTGTGGTGTCTCCGAGGCAGCCTGGTTTCCTTAGATGATCGGGATGCTGTGTGCACCCCCATGGCGCATCCCGTTTCACCCGGACGGAATGAGGGACATTGTTCTTCCCCCGTCCTGACCCAACCACTTTGTGTTTAGGCCCTGAATGGGAGAAGTTAAGACACAGGGGTCTGCCTGTGAATGTCACTCAGACCCTTTAGTGCAAGGAAGTACGTTTGCAGATGGAAGCTCTTTGAGAGCTGGTGGGCATCGTGTATTGCGGATCCCCAGAGCTGTAATGTTAATATAGTCCTGGGTTTTCTCCAATTTGTTGGAGGAAGGGAAATCACCTAGAACCATTAAGGTTTTACGCATCTGCAATTTCTGCATGCCCTGATGGATTGGGGAATTCCTTTGTTTACACAGGTCCCATTTTGTGAGAATGAGAATCCCAAAATGGGACCTGTCCGTGGTCCTAGAGGCCCTACAGAAACCTCCCTGTGAACTTCTGGAACAGATCTCTGAGATTGCTGTCCATTAAGACCACACTTCTTATGGCTCTGGCTTCCGCTAAGAGAGTGAGTAATTTGTGCACACTGTCGGTCCATCCTGGTTACTGCATTATGAATGTTGATAATAGCAGAGCCGTATTGAGACCGAACCTAGCCTTTTTTCCCCAAATCATCAAGACTTCCTATAGGTCTAGGATTTTCGACTTGAGGACTTTCTCCCCCTCTCCTTTTCGAAGCTAGGGAGAGGAGCTATTATATTGTGTGTGCCCAGCCAGGGCCCTGTCTCTCTATGTGACCTGAACTGTGCCTGTTCTGAGCATATACATTGGTCTGCAATAGAGCATGTCCATTGGTCTGTAACAGAGCATATCCATTGGTCTCTAATAGAGCACATCCATTGGTCTGTAATAAAGCATATCCATTGGTCTGTAATAGAGCATATCCATTGGTCTGTAATAGAGCATATCTATTGAACTGTAATAATGTGTATTCATTAGTCTGTAACAGAGCATATACATTTGTCTACAACATAGCACATCCATTGGTCTGTAATAGAGCATATTCATTGGTCTGTAATAGAGCATATTCATTGGTCTGTAATAATGTGTATTCATTAGTCTGCAACAGAGCATATACATTTGTCTGTAACATAGCACATCCATTGGTCTGTAATAGAGCATATACTTTGGTCTGTAATAGAGCATATACTTTGGTCTGTAATAGAGCATATCCAGTGGTCTGTAATAGAGCATACCCATTCTTCTGTAATACAGCATATCCATTGGTCTGTAATATATCATATCCATTGGTTTGTAATAGAGCATATCCATTGGTCTGTAATAGAGCATATCTATTGAACTGTAATAATGTGTATTCATTAGTCTGTAACAGAGCATATACATTTGTCTACAACATAGCACATCCATTGGTCTGTAATAGAGTATACCCATTCTTCTGTAATACAGCATATCCATTGGTCTGTAATATATCATATCCATTGGTTTGTAATAGAGCATATCCATTGGTCTGTAATAGAGTATATTCATTGGTCTGTAATAGAGCATATTCATTGGTCTGTAATAATGTGTATTCATTAGTCTGCAACAGAGCATATACATTTGTCTGTAACATAGCACATCCATTGGTCTGTAATAGAGTATATACTTTGGTCTGTAATATAGCATATACTTTGGTTTGTAATAGAGCATATCCAGTGGTCTGTAATAGAGCATATACATTGTTCTGTAATAGAGCATATATATTGGTCTGTAATAGAGCATATCCATTGGTCTGTAATAGAGCATATACATTGGTCTGTAATATAGCATATCCATTGGTCTGTAACAGAGCATATCCAATGGTCTGTAATAGGCAAGGCAAGTTTATTTATATAGCTGTGACATCCTCAAGATGCAGCGCTTCAACTCCCCGGAGTCCACTGTCACAAGCCAGCATCAGCCAACACTCTGACTCCCGCGAACGCACCCCACTGACACACTCGCAATCACCGGAATTCTTAACACCTGTTGTCCACCATATATATGTTTGCCTGGTTACTCTCTGCTCTGTGAGGTATTGATTGTATATAGCGTCATACTGAGCCTTTTATTTCGAAACACTATTTTCTGGATTTGGATCTTTTCTGCCCCTGGATTACGTTATTGGATTTAGCCTTTGTACTTCTGCCTGTGATTTACCCATTTACGACTTCTGCCTGCCTGTTGACCAGGAGAATAGATTCCGCTATTGTGCCTTCCTTAGAGTCCTACCTGTGAATTGAACCTTGCCTGTCTGACCTCACTTGTGCCATTCCACATTCCCAGCTTGCTGGAAGTTAGGGCTGAGTCTGAGCCTTACAGAATACCTCACCCCAAAAGGAATACCAGTAACATGGATCCTGCGGAGCTACAGCCCTGTTTAACCAACCAGGAAGAAAGGCTGGACGAGCTGTGCAGATTACTGAAACAGACCAACTTATCCTCAAACCCATCTGGAGCCCAGGCTACACCTGTACCAACCCCTCCTGTCTCGATGCCTAATAAATACGATGGATCCCCAGGATTATGTAAAGGATTCCTGATGCAGTGCTCCCTTTACATCAACCACCACCCAACGCTGTTCACCACGGATAAGAACAAAGTAGACTACATCCTATCATTACTTAGTGGGAAAGCCCTTGAATGGGCAACTGTTGTATGGAACATGGAGAGCACTGTGTTATCTTCTTTGCACGACTTCCTGCAACTCTTCAAGGAGGTTATTGACCATTCCACTGCCGGACGTGATACAGGAGCTCTCTTATGTGAGATCAAACAGGGCCGACAGTCAGCCGCCGAATATGCGTTGGAATTTCATACACTGGCAGCTGGCAGTGGATGGAGCGACTCCGCATTACTTACGGTATACCGACGTGGCTTGGCCAGAGATCTACAGGCAGAACTGGCATGTCGAGGAGACCAGAAGGACCTCGATCAGTACATCCGGATGTCCATCTCCATTGACAACTTGTTGTCCGACAAAAGGAGAGCTCTGCTACCCCGTGCTGCCATGTACCAACAGCCGTCTTTCGGAGACATGTCTTCCACAGAGCCAGAGCCCATGCAAATAGGGCTCTCACCTCTCTCTCCTGTCCAACGGCAAAGGAGCATTCAGCAAAGGCTTTGTCTATACTGTGGTGAGGGACAACACACCGTCAGTTCTTGTCCCATTCGTCCACCCCGGAGAGGACCTACGCATAACCCCACTCAGAACCAGGTAGGCACCTCCTTACCATTATCATGCAGACAATTCAGTCTTCCTGTAATATTATCGGTGAACAAGATCCATATAACCACTCATGGTTTGATTGATTCAGGGGCAGCCGGTAATTTTATTGACCTTCAATTAGCCCAAGACTTAGGGGTTACGCTAACGCCTCTTCCTTCTCGCCTTAGAATTAATGCTCTAGATGGAAAACCCATTGGCACCGGCTACATCACCCACCAAACCACACCCGTCAAACTTCTGGTCGGAGTTCTACATAGTGAGTTCATACAGCTCATGGTTTTATCATCACCTCGCGAACAACTCATTCTCGGATATCCCTGGCTCCGTTTACACGATCCCATTATCTCCTGGAAAAACGGAGAACTCCTCTCCTGGAGTGATGCATGCTCAGCACGATGTCTGTCTACCCCCTGCCGAGCAACCTCTGTAGAAGAGTGTCACCTTCATCCCGGATTGTTACAATGCCTTCGCCACAGTATTTTCCAAAGAAAAAGCCACAACGCTTCACCCTCATTGTCCCTGAGACTGTGCTATAGAGCTGACACCTGATGCAGTCCACCCTAAAGGTCAGATATCCCCTCTTTCGCTTCACGAAATGGAAGCTATGAATAAGTACATTGAGGAAGGACTTCAACAGCGGTTTATCAGACCGTCTACATCTACCCCCGCATCCAGCTTTTTCTTTGTGGGCAAGAAGGACGGGGGACTGCGACCACAAACAAAGCGACCATCAAACATCGATACCCTCTTCCTTTGACCAAGCTGAGACCAAGACCGAGGGAGGGTGAGACCGAGTCAAGACCAAGACCAGCGCCCCACACTACATGACACAATAAAATGTGAAACATGATCAAAAGAGCTTCTCAAATTGATCTGAAAGATCCACATTCCCATAAAATCACAGATATTAAACACTGAAAGCTGAAATAAACTTAAACGTCATTATTCAATACTCCTGGGTGACTTCCATAATTTAGTATAGAATGTAAAACAATTATTCATTGTTCATCACTAAAGTCTTCACTTTTCTCCGCCTTTTATTAACAATACATAAAGTTATGTTGTTTTTAAACCAACAACAATCCTTTTTTTCTTCAAAACCACATAGCTAAATGTGTAAAAAATGCCAAACATTCAACATTTAAAATGCAGAAAAGCTGTGTATTGTAATGAATACAGTAATTCTATGTGAAATGTTGATGTTTAGGAACAACTATTGTAAGTAAGAGTGTTTTATAACTTTTATGTGTAATCAAAGCAACAAAAGATATCTAATACACAGAAGTCAGAAAGTCAGTGGCCTAACTGCATGTGATTTATAAAAGTACAAAATTGATTGCCGTTTCATCAAAAAGTAAACACTATATAAATCGATGGTATTTTGGCCATCACATTTTTCAAATAGGTAAACAAGGAAGTTAAATGATTGATATGGTATGAGCCAGAGAGTTTGTGCTGGTAAAAAGTAATATATTTGATCTGCAACTGTAAATTGGAACTTAAAAAATAGCTCTCTGAAAGTAACGTGCCATGTCCCATACAATACCCTATTTAATTGAGTCATTTCTTATATAAGTTGAGGCGCATTACTCAGTCTCCAATTTCTGCTCATATCTTTAGGTTAGCTCTCTCACCCAAACGAGGGAGCATCACCTCGGCGCGTAGCTTAAATATTGGGAGCTGTATGCAGCTGACATTAGCTAAGGTCGATGTAACTTAACATTAGCTACACACGCGCATCAGTTTGTCTACATTACTCATCGATCAAATAAGTCTATGGTGGGACAAAAATTTGCTTTGGAGCAGGAGCATCGAAAAGAGGACTCGGTAACGTCAAGGGCATACAATATCGATGGTTCATAAAACTGTTTTAAATCCCCATCCGAGGCAGGTTGCTAACGTTAGCTAGCCAGCTTTGCTAAAAATCACTCTTACACATAGCTTACCTTTCTTTGTACTTCCTTTCTAAGTGACGATAAAAGTTTGAGGTAGTCCCCACTATCTCTGAAATCGAAGCACTGCAGTATACAAGAAGCTGTATGCTTTCTTCTGGATGTTGTTTTACAAATATATTCTTTATGATTTTTGTAGCCGAATTGTATTACTGAAGATTTTGCAGACATCTTCTCCCGCTCCCAGACAAATACAGCTCACTTTCTTGGGAGTGCGAGCGAAAGGGGAGCGGGAATGGATGACAGCGGTAACAAAATACATAATTAGACATGAGTCACGTTAATGCTTGGATTTGAATCAGTACGTTTTACATCCAATAAAAGCAAGGATGTTTACAAAACAATAGACAATATACTGTCAATTTAGTGATATTTCCACAGTTATGGTCTTGACTGGTCTTGAAAAAATGTCCTGAGTCCTCAATGTCCGAGACTGAGACAAGACCGAGACCATCAAAAAGTGGTCTCTGACACCCGGGGGTGTTCGCATGGATGCAGAAAGGGTCTCCGCTGTGCGTAACTGGCCATTACCCCGTACCGGCAAAGAGCTACAACGCTTTCTTGGGTTTGCCAACTACTACCGCCAGTTCATTCGGAATTTTAGTTCCATTGCTGCTCCGCTACACTGCCTCACCAGTCAAGGCCCTGCAAAACTCATATGCACCACCGACACTGAGACTGCTTTCCGCTCCCTCACGCAACGCTTTACCGAGGCACCTGTTTTACAACACCCAGACCCCTCCATTCCATTTTCTGTGGAAGTAGACGCCTCAGAAACACGGGTTGAGGCTGTTCTGTCGCAACGTAACGGTACAACCTTCAGAATGCATCCATGCGCATTTTTCTCCAAGAAACTGTCTCCGGCTGAGCGTAATTATGATGTGGGAAACGGAATTATTAAGCGGGGCAGGCAAGGCAAGTTTATTTATATAGCACATTTCATACACAATGGCAACTCAATGTGCTTTACATAAACAGGAAAACACAAACATTTAAAACAGATAAAATTAAAGCATTTAAAATAAAAGTGAAAAACAGTTAGAAAAATAGTACAGTTTAAGAAATCAAAGAGATTGAACGAACATATTAAATATAGTGCAATCCGTTCGGACTTAGCACAGAGTTCATTCAGTAAATGCGTAGCTAAACAGATGTGTTTTGAGTCTGGATTTAAAGGTGACTACTGTTGGAGCACATCTGATTTCCTCTGGGAGCTGGTTCCAGCTGCGGCTGGGATAGTAGCTAAAAGCAGATTCTCCGCGTTTTGTCTGAATCCTTGGTATCTCTAGCTGATGTAATCCTGATGATCTGAGTGGTTTGTTGGGTTTATGTTCAATGAGCATATCTGCAATGTATTTAGGTCCTAGGCCATTGAGTGATTTATATACCAGTAATAATACTTAAAAGTCTATCCTAAATGTGACTGGGAGCCAGTGTAGAGACTTGAGGACTGGTGTGATATGCTCATATTTCCTGGTTTTGCTTAGAATCCTGGCCGCAGCATAATGCATGAGCTGTAGCTGTCTTATGTTTTCTTTGGGAAGACCAGTGAGGAGGCAATTACAATAATCCACCCTGCTGGTGATGAAAGCATGAACAAGTTTCTCTAAGTCTTGTCTGGAAACAAAGCATTTAATTCTTGAGATATTTTTAAGATGATAATATGCTGATTTAGTTATTGATTTAACATGACTACTGAAGCTAAGGTCTGACTCCAGAATCACACCAAGATTTCGGACTTGATCTTTAGTTGTTTGACCCCTAGCATCAAGGTATGCGTTCACCTTGAGAACTTCATCTTTGTTTCCAAATGCAATGACTTCGGTTTTCTCTTTGTTTAACTGAAGAAAGTTTTTGGCACATCCAATTGTTAATTTCATCAATGCATTGGCATAGTGACTCAATGGGGCTGTAGTCGTTAGGCGATAGGGCTAAGTAGATCTGGGTGTCGTCTGCATAGCTGTGGTAAGCAATTTGTTTCTTTCTCATTATTTGGCTCAGTGGGAGCATATACAGGTTGAATAGGAGTGGCGCGAGAATTGAGCCTTGTGGGACTCCCCATGTCATGGATGTCCACTCAGACTTATGGTTGCCTATACTCACATAGTAACCTCTCGCTTCTAGGTATGACCTGAACCATTTTAGGACCATCCCAGAAAGCCCGACCCAGTTTTCCAGGAAGTATGTTGTGGTCGACAGTGTCAAATGTAGCACTAAGGTCGAGTAGTACCAGCACTGATAGTTTGCCTGTATCTGTATTGAGGTGAATATCATTTATTATCTTTACGAGCGCTGTCTCTGTACTGTGATTTGGTCGGAAGCCAGATTGAAAATTGTCCATTTGAGTTTAAGAATTTGTTCAGCTGATTGAAAACAACTTTTTCAATGATCTTGCCTATGAAAGGGAGATTTGAGATTGGTCTGTAGTTGCTCAGTACAGTGTGATCCAAATTGCTCTTTTTCAGGAGGGGCTTAACAACTGCAGGTTTTAGAGACTTTGAAAAAGTCCCAGAAAGAAGTGAGGAATTTACCAATTCTAGGAGATCGGCTTCTAAACAGTTAAACACACTTTTAAAAAAAGATGTGGGAAGTGTGTCAAGGGCGCAGGTTGATGTTTTAAGGTGTTGTACTGTTGTTTCCAGAATGTTACCATTTATTGCTTCGAAAACAGACATAGTGACTAATTTCTGAGGTTGTGGTCTGATCTGTCTGACCTCAGCGCAACTCAAAGTTGTGCTGATCACCTTTCTGATATTATTGATTTTCTCTGAGAAGAAAGAAGCATACTCACTGCATTTACTGTCTGAGAGCATTTCACTGGGAATGTGACTTGGGGGGTTTGTTAATCTCTCTACAGTAGCAAAAAGAGTGTGTGTGTTGTTAAAGTTGCTGTTTATAATATTTGAGAAAAAGGTCTGTCTAGCTTTGCGTAGTTCTACATTGAAGGCATGAAGGGTGTTTTTATAGATGTGATAATGGACTTCAAGTTTTGTCTTCCGCCACATGCGCTCAGATTTTCTGCAATTTCTCTTCATATTTTGAACTGTTGTTGAGTTTCTCCATGGTACCTTTTGTCTGCCATTTTTCTTCCTGACTTTCACAGGAGCAATATCATCAATTGCACTCTTAACTTTTGAGTTAAAGAAATCAAGGAGAAAATCAACAGAGTCCACAGATATGCTTGGTGTTAAAGATAAAGTCTTCATAAATAGCACCCTAGTGTTTTCATTCAGGCATCTCTTTTTGACAGACACAGATCTAGCTTCAATGTTAGGAGAGATCAAAATATCAAAGAAAATACAGAATTGATCAGATAGTGCTACATCCTTAAGATTAATCAATGAAATGTTTAGGCCATTACTGATAAGTATGTCTAGGGTGTGTCCACGGTTGTGTGTGGATTCATGTACATGTTGAGTCAAATCAAATGTATTTAAAACAGCTATGATATCTTTCGCCATATTGCTTTCTGCATTATCTATGTGAATGTTAAAATCAACAACAATAGCAAGACAGTCCAACTCTGAGGAAATTGCTGATAACAATTCTGTGAAGTCCTCAAGAAAGGCTGGAGAGTATTTCGGAGGCCCGTAAATAATGACAAATAGAATGCGTGGAGCACCTTTTAACACCATTCCCAGATATTCGAAAGACAGGTAATTTCCAAATGACACTTGCTTACATTGATAGACATCTATGAAAACGGCTGCTACACCTCCTCCTCTCCTAACTGTTCTGCAGACACTCATAAAATAAAGTTAGGAGGGGCTGTTTCATTGAGGATTGTTGCACTGCAGCTCTGTTCTAACCAGGTTTCACATAGAAGAATTAAATATAGGTTGTTTGTGGTTATTAAGTATTTTTAAGTGAACAAATGTTTAAAAGTGCTAATTTAACAGTGGTATTATTGCTTTCCCCACAGCAATTTTAGTTTGACATGTTATAGGCAGTAGATTAGATGGGTTTGCTATCTGGCTTGAGACAGCCCTAGACTTTCTGTTATGTAAAAGAACAGGAATAGAGAAAGATACAGGCACGCTGGGTTCCCGCTTGTTCTGTAAACATTTGATACTGTTATCATAGCGAGGACCCAACACATATCACTGAGAGCTGTTTTCAGTTGTTTTTGGTTCTGGTTTCTCCTGTGGGAGGGGACGAAGCTTTCTCACCGGTGGAATAGGGGGAGCTTGGGGGCCTCTGCACTTTCTGACTGGTATCTGGGGGCTCGCAGCAATAGAGTGGGATAGTTTTATTCCAGCATAAACCAAATCCTCAATTTTTTCGGAGAAGGTCAAAAGCGACTGGTTCTCTGGTGTCACCAGAAAATTGCTTCCCTGACTGTTTTCCATAAACTTGTCCTTGGAATCTTGGAGCGCTTTTAATGTGACACAGTCTGTTTGTGGTGAGCTCTGTGGACAGGACTCAGCTGAGATTTTGTCCATGAGCACTGATTGTTGTGGCAACGTCGTGCTATCATTGTCCTTGTGGGATGTGTCAACGGCAGTTAGTTCATCCATTTCACCCACTTTCCTCAGTTTTTCTGAGATCACCCTGATAGGGGAGTATTGTTGTGTATTTTCTTTCTTCTTCTTTGGTGAAACTGTTAAAGAATGGATGATATTGTATTCCAGAGGATCTGCAAGCATTCGAAGTCCAGAGTTGTTTAGATGAATCCCGTCCCTTTTAAAGAGATTTCTTCTCTCCCAGAACAGGTTGAAATTGCTGATAAAATTCAGACCTCTGGAGGCACATGCGGGGGCAAGCCAATTGTGTAGTGCTAACAGTCTGCTAAAGCGACCTATCCCTTTATTAATTATTGGCAATGGGCCTGATATATGCACTTTTTTAGACTCTTGTAGAGATTCAAGTGTGTCAAACAGGCCAATGAAGTCCTTTTTCAAAATTTCAGACTGCTGATTTAGAGTGTCATTTGAACCTATATGTATAACAATTTTGTCAGCAGTGTAGCTTTCAAGGATTTCTGGTACTTTCTCAGTTATCTCGCTGACAATTGCGTATGGGAGACAGTTTGTTATCATACTCTTACTCCTTAATTTGCTGATTTTCAGGTCCTCAATGAGTATAGTGTTTGGGTATTTCAGCTGTGTAGCCTGTGTGAGAGCTTGAGGAATTGCCCCTCTGTCATTTTGTGAGAGTTGGTGTTTCTTACCATACTTAAGGTTGTTTTCCTTAGCATAGCAGGGTTGTGAAATGGTGTTCCTAGGAGGTGTAGGCAGCTTTGTGGGCTGTGAGTACTGCTTTCTGGTTTTGGATTTTGCTGGTGGTTTCAAGTAGGGCGACTCTGGTTTTGAGAGCGGCTGGTATCTGTTACCAAGCTGAAGTTTTTCTTTTGGTGGTTGGCGAGCGGTGTTTGTTTACATTCCTCTGTTTGGTCGTCCATGCCTCTCAGTACATCGGGGTAGAAGTCATCACACGCTTGGGGATGGCACCTTCGTGATCCCGCTTAGTCAGAGCACCTCAGCGTAGGTGTTGTGGCCATTCCATGGGATGGTAGTGTCTGAAACTGCCACCTGGGATGACGGTACCAGGAACGAGTCCAAATATTGTTATCCATTATGTATTTTGTAAAGGGTGGAAATCCTGCATTCTAGTTTATCCTAAGTTATCTTAATGTTAGTCGACAGCACTCTGAACATTCTGTACAGCTGGAGTCCATGTTGGATGGCTCGAATTCTTCAAGATAGCTTCAGAAGGTATTCCGGGTAGATGTATGAACAGCCTCTGTCCATCAGGTGTATAAAAAAATACCAAAGAAAAAGTCTAAAGAATAGTTTTGGGAAAAGGAAAGAAAAAGAACACTAAAGAAAAAGTGTCTAGTGTCACTAGATATCTCTGATCCACATCTCCACTAGGACGAAATATGTATTTTCCCAACTGTCTACATTTATCTACATTTAAAAGATAATATACTGTAGTATCTAAACCACAGTTAAGGACTTCAATAGATTTATAGTGACTGTGCTTCTAGGATGTCATTAAATGCACTCTTATGCATGGGGCTGGCTCCATATTGGACCCACAGAGAGTGGTTTGAGCAGCGGTCATGTTGGATGTGGTTTGGCTGCGGGTGTGTTTTCTGTCTGTGTGCCGTGGTTAGCCTGAGGGACTTTCAGAGGCATGCTGATCATTTGCATCAGTCACCATCCCCTTTTCCTGCTTCCTGTTTGGGATTCGTCACCCACCCCCGCTGCCCACCCCCTCCTCTCTGCCCGACTGACTCCTGCAGGGCTTCTCTGTCGAAACAAATCAAAACACCAGAGGGGGGGAAGAAAGATGAAGATATGAGACTCAGAAAGCGTCCTGCCTGTCCCCGCCCACCCGCCCCATTCCCTGGCTCATTTGAATAAATCAACACCCCGAGAAGTCTCGCTCCAGCGCCCAACCCTAAGTTCCCCACACCCCACACACCTTCTCCAGCCGCCCAGCACCCCCAGCCTTCAGTGTCAACGGCCTGTGGGAGGTAGTGGTGCCAGAAACATCACCCACTCCGTGTCATTACTCTACACATGTCACAGACATGCAGTGTACGTGCACGTAAAAACATTCACATTCATACAAACACTTAAACACACCATGACGTAGGCACATAACACTTCAATTTCACAAAACCATAATGCATGCCAAGTTAAACCTTCCTTAAAGGTAGAATTTCACAGAACTACTTTCCCTTTCAGTGACCAGCTTCCACGTTTATTGTTTTGAGGCCATACATTTTTGTATTACAAAGCACTGCATACTGTATGAAATCATAATCCGGTATAACATCATTTTTAAATTATCAATAAAAACAGTATTACAGCGTTTGTAAGCTGCTTAGCTGGATGCAGAAAGTAGTTTCGTTGTTACAGCTCGAATTCTACACATTAGCACCTTTAAACGTGCTGCAGCAGGCACAGTTCTAAGATTTATATCAGCATATGAATCTAACACAACACACAACCAAGTCACTGGGGAATCCAGCTATCAGGCAGCCAGGCAGAACAGACAGACGACAGACAGACAGACAGACAACAAAGATAGATAGACAGATAGATAGATAGATAGATAGATAGATAGATAGATAGATAGATAGATAGATAGATAGATAGATAGATAGATAGATAGATAGATAGATAGATAGATCAAGCCAAAAGCCAAGATATCAAAGGAATTGTCTGTAGACCTCCAAGACAGGATTGTATCAAGGCACAGATCTGGGGAAATGTACAGAAAAATATCTGCAGCATTGAAGGTCCCAATGAGCACAGTGGCCTCCATCATCCATTAATTGAAGAAGTTTGGAACCACCTGAACTCTTCCTAGAGCTGGCCGCCCGGTCAAACTGAGCAATCGGGGGAGAAGGACCTTAGTTAGGGAGGTGACCAAGAACCCAATGGTTACTCTGACAGAGCTCCAGCGTATCTGTGTGGAGAGAGGAGAACCTTCCTGAAGAACAACCATCTCTGTAGCACTCCACCAATCAGGCCTGTATGGTAAAGTGGCCAGACGGTAGCCACTCCTCAGTAAAAGGCACTTGAAAGCCTGCCTGGAGTTTGCCAAAAGGCACCTGAAAGACTCTCAGACCATTATCTAATCTGATGAACCAAAGATTGAACTCTTTGGCCTGAATGGCAAGCGTCGTGTCTGGAAGAAACCGGGCACCGCTCATCACCTGGCCAATACCATCCCTACAATGAAGCATGGTTGTGGCAGCATCATGCTGTGGGCATGTTTTTCAGCAGCAGGAACTGGGAGACTAGTCAGGATCGAAGCAAAGATTAATGCAGCAATGTACAGAGACATCCTTGCTGAGAACCTGATCCAGAGTGCTCTGGACCTCAGATGGGGATAAAGGTTCATCTTCTTACAGGAAAATGACCCTAATCACACAGCCAAGATAACAAAGGAGTGGCTACAGGACAACTCTGTGAATGTCCTCGAGTGACCCAGCCAGAGCCCAGACTTGAACCCCATTGAACATCTCTGGAGAGATCTGAAAATGGCTGTGCATCGATGCTCCCCATCCAACCTGATGGAGCTTGAGTGGTCCTGCAAAGACAAATGGGAAAAACTGCACACAAATAGGTGTGCCAAGCTTGTAGCATCACACTCAAAAAGACTTGAGGCTGTAATTGCTGCCAAAGGTGCTTCAACAAAGTATTGAGCAGAGGCTGTGAATGTGCTTTTATTTATTTAAATAAATTTGATTTCAAACACACTTCTTTCACATTGTCATTATGGGGTGTTGTTTGTAGAATTTTGAGGGAAATAATGAATTTAATCCATTTCGGAATAAGGTTGTAGCATAACAAAATGTGTAAAAAGTGAAGCGCTGTGAATACTTTCCGGATGCACGATAGAAAGATAGATCCAGCACCCAGGTTGCCACCTTAGCAAGTGCATAGGGGTGTGTAGGCCCCCCTTACCAGCAGTGGTAACCTTGGGGAGGGCTTAGGGCTGTTTACTAATAGCAGATACATTAACACTAATATGATCCTAGCATGTAGCCCATGCCTGAGGGTCCCTCTGATTGTCTGAGTATTAACATCTACATTAACCCACCTGCTTCATCACTCTCTCTCTTTCACTGTCTCTCTCTCCTTCACTGTCTCTCTCTTTTTCACTGTCTCTCTCTCCTTCACTGTCTCTCTCTCCTTCACTGTCTCTCTCCCATCTGTTCCTTACTTCACCTCAGCTGTTCTCTGTATTGTTTTCCTTATTCGTCTCAACCCACTCCTGACCTCCATGTATTCACCTCAATTTCTTCACCTCTAGGTCTTCACCTCCATCTCTTCTCCTCCGTCTCTTCACCTCCATCTCTTCTCCTCTGTCTCTTCACCCTTGTCTCTTCACCTCCATCTCTTCACCTCCATCTCTTCACCTCCGTCTCTTCACCTCCATCTCTTCACCTCCATCTCTTCACCTCCGTTTCTTCACCTCCGTCTCTTCACCTCCGTTTCTTCACCTCCGTCTCTTCACCTCCATCTCTTCACCTCTGTCACTTCACCTCCATCTCTTCACCTCCATCTCTTCACCTCCGTCTCTTCACCTCCATCTCTT
>JACXGM010017898.1:0-10404 GCA_016801145.1 Umbra pygmaea | reverse complement strand
ATAACTAGATTATATTAATCATATAAAACTAGAAGATATTAATCATATAAAACTAGAAGATATTAATCATATAAAACTAGAAGATATTCATCATATAAAACTAGAAGTTATCATATAGAATAAGATGAGCTAACCTACTGCCCTTACAAGCCACACAGCTGGGATCAATAATACTGTGTGTGTGTAAAGTCAACAGTTGTACTATCATCTCAAGCTGCTCATTGCATTCTGGCCAATACCCCACGGTGGCAGTAAAGAGGTGAGCCAGCCGGCCTAATAGTAAGCAGCATCATACAGTCATTTACTATTAGTAGTAGAGACACAACAAAAGACCGGGCAGCTGGTTTACCTTTGGCACATGTAGCAGGATCTGTCTTTGTGCAGAGGACAGCCCGTACCCCCTCCTATCCCATAGAAATACTGGTTACTCTTAGATGAGTTCTCAGCAAAGTAGATGCCAGCTCCGAACATGCCTCCTATATAAGCACGCCTCTCATCAAAACCTTTGTCGATGATGGCGTTTACAAACGGTGAACCTGTTAGGACAAGAGTAGGAAGCGAGAACTACAGTAAATACCATTTTTGAGTTAATAAAAAATATAAAATGGCATCAACAAATACGACCTGAGGGGTAATGGGCTGACGGGTTTCATATGACTGCGATATGAGAGGTCCTGTTGTGTATTATTACCATGAAACAACATCCGCTCATTGGAGTGAAGGTGGTTTTCTTCAGATACCTCCTTTCGTCGATGGGTGTACCTCTCCCAAAGCTTCCTGTTGCATACTTTTTGGATCTGCATTTTGTGAGGGAAAAGGGCGAATAATAAATGTAGAAGAAAAGAGAGAATGCATTCCAATGGTGCTTAATTCAGATATAACATTATCTGAATTGAATGCAAGTTTAAATAACGATTTGGAATTGGTATACATTAAGATATAGCACATCGAGCCTTCCTAATGAACCCAGCCAAATTTACCTTTACAATGTTATATCTGTTGAAAACACCCCCTGCGTGGCCCCCATCTTTGTGCTCTCTGATCGAATTTTGCAGCTGTTAAACCAAAAACGAATTTTAGTAGTTCACAAAACAGAAAGATTTGATCAAGAAGATGCAAGACGTTGGTAGTGAAAGCCTGTTGGCTGTACCTCCTCCTCCACTGACAGAAATTCCTTTTCGTCTGACGCCAGATCAATCAGTGTGGTCCCACTGTTAGCTGAGCTGACAGTAAGGTACGGGTTTAAACCTGCATTACACGATCTGTTAGCATTGCAGGACTTCAAACTACTTCAAAATAAGCTGTCCTTTCATAATGAGGTAAAAAAAAAAACTTTGAAGGTTGCCTTCACATCTTTTACAAACTCTAAAAAGGCTAAACACATGAACATACATTTGATGTTGAACTGATCACCGATGTTATGATGACAACATGGGTTCTGTAGTGTGTGTGAAAATACCTTGAGGTCCATTAATCAGTCTCTCCACTCCTTTGATAATCTTGTGTCTGTGTCCGTAGGCCTTGACTCCAATCTCTTTCAGCTCCTTGTGTCCCATCTCCACCAGGACATCTAGAGATACCTTCAAAATGGGGGACTTCATCAGGTCTCACCGTGACCAATTAAAGTCACACTTCATATGGCGAGGAACATCCGATGCCGAATGTTCTTAGTCAGCTTACCTGCTCTCTGTCAAAGATCTCTAGTAGCTGTTCCAGTCCCAGGTTGTTCAGGAACTGGCTAATATTAAGGTCTACAGCCTCTTTCTCGTCTGGGCCCGTGGCCCCTTCTGCACCAGAAGGCCCTTGGAGAGCAGGTACCTCAGGGAAGGCAGGAAAGGTGGGGGCCTGGGTGTTCACACTATGGGCAGAGGGCAGGGAAGTGGAGCCCGATGAGAACTTTTGGGAGAGCACCGCCCCCACACGGGCCGTCATACTGATGACCTGAGGTTTATAGCAACCGGGCAGGGCTGACGGTCGCATGGCTGACATCAGCAAGGCACGAACATCGGCCGCCTGGAAAAGAAGCACAAAGTTCCAGTCAAAGATTACATGAAAATACTGAAGACGGAATAACCTGCGCAGGAATACACAAATAAACTCCATTAGCAACCGTTGCCAATACAATAATAACCCAGAACAATGAGTGAGGCTACATGCAAACCATTCACATGCATACAGTGAATTCCAGTCATGTTGCAGTGCGTTCTGGGCATTTCTTTGCCATAGTCAAAGTGACAGATGTACTCTTCCTTGCATAATGACTTCATAAGGAAGGCTGGCTGTGGTGAAGTACAGTAGGTGTGTATAAACTAGTAGTAAAATATAAACTCAGCAATGATCAAAACATTTTCACTTTCAACTGCTGTTATTTTCAACAAACCTCTGTAAATATTTGTATAAACACAAAAACATTCAACAACTAAAACTGAACATGTTCCACAGACGTGACTAACAGAAATGGAATGAACAAATGGGGGTGGTCAAAATAACAGTCAATACTGGTGTGGCCACCAGTGGCATTAGGTACTTCAATGCATCTTCTCATGGACTGCACCTGATTTGCCAGTTCTTGCTGTGCGATGTTGCCTTAAGCTTCCACCGAGGCACCTACAAGTTCCCAGGGGGCATGGTCCCATGTGCTCAGAGATTGAGATCTGGGCTCTTCGCTGGCCATGACAGAACCCAGACATTACAGTCTTGCAGGAACTCAGGCACAGAATGAGCAGTATGGCTAGTGGCATTTTCATGCTTCAGGGTCATGTCAGGACGAGCCTGCAGGAAGGGTACCACATGAGGGAGGAGGATGTCTTCCCTGTAACGCACAGCGCTGAGATTGACTGCAATGACAACAAGCTCAGTCAGATGATGCTGTGACATACCGCCCCAGACCATGACCCTCCACCTCCAAATTTACATTTGCCTTGCTCAAGGGCACAAATATATCTAGCACAGTCGGGCGTCCAACCTGTAACCTTCCAACTACAAGCCTGACTCAGTGAAGAGCACTTTTTGCCAGTCCTGTCTGGTCCAGTGAAGGTGGGTTTGTGTCCATAGGCAACGTTGTTGCTAGTGGTGTCTGATGAGGACCTGCCTTACAACAGGCCTACAGGCCTTCAGTCCAGCCTCTCTCAGCCTATTGCGGACAGTCTGAGCACTGACGGATGGGTTTGTGTGTTCCTGGTGTAACTCAAGCAGTTGTTATTTGCCATCCTGTACCACGCAGGTGTGATGGTTGGATGTACCGATCCTGGGCAAGCGCTGTTACACGTGGTGTGCCAGTGTAAGGATGATCAGCTGTCCTTCCTGTCTCCCTGTAGCGTTGTCTTAGGCGTCTCATTGTATGGGCTTCAGCATCTCACAGTGTTGCAATTCATCGCCCTGTCCACATCTGTAGTCCTCATGCCTCCTTGCAGCATGCCTAAGGCACGTTCACGCAGGTGAGCATCTTTGGGCATCTTTCTTTTGGTGTGTTTCAGAGGCAGTAGAAAGGTCGCTTTAGTGTCCTCAGTTTTCAAAACTGTGACCTTAACTGCCTACCGCCTGTAAGCTGTTGGTGTCTTAGCAACTGTTACACAGGTGTAAGTTCATAAAAATGTTTTTGGTCATCGAACAAGCATGGAAAACTGTTTAAACCATTTTCCTGTCATAAAAAAGGGACGTTAGGTGATGTTCAACATGCTGCAACCTCAAATCACAAGCAACAACATATGGTTCATAGGTCAGATTAATTTGGAAATTCAGGGAATTCAGGGATCTGTAAGCAGCTGACATGAAATCATCTCAGTGGATCGGTATGGATGACAGACTCCTGTGTCAGGCAGGGGAACTGACCTCAGTGAGAGAATAGTGCGCGAGTGCGTACAGCATATGTGTGGATGAATACCGTGATGAGGTCCAACGGAGATTGGACTTCCTGGTTATAGTGTGTGTGTTCAGCCCTGTGAGCCAATTGCAGGGCGCACACCTGGGCCCAACCTTTATGTGCCGCCTCTTGCTGCGGATTAAACTCCCGCTTATCTGTGGGGTCGCTTTGCTCATCAAGCACGCCTTGTACTTGATGAGCAAAGCGACCACATGCTGGAAATAAGAACACATCTGACCATCCACTAGGCTCTTAGGGAGGTTTGTTGGTAACCTTTCTTCGGTCAACATGTGCCTCTGAATCGGATATAGAACTACCGAGCTTGCGGTTTCTTTCGTCATTTCTGGGTTGAGATGGACAACAAAACCCCATGCTTGGAAAACTAAGCAAACAACGGTGGAAAACATCTCTAGGGAGAGAAAAGGTTATTGTAACTGGTTTGCGGACAAACCAACACCCTGTTTAATAAAGCAATCAAAACTGCTTCTCTGTGTGCGACATTAATCTGTACAGCAATCCTGTGATTGAGCTCAAAACCACGGTAATTTGAATGCGATGCTGGAGATTGTCGTGATGAAACCCTCTTTTTTGAGAGGGACCAATCTGTGTGTGGTCTCGAACCCCCACCAGGCCTGAGGGCAGGGGCCAGCGTTGTGATAGGCTACTTGTTTCTCAAGGGTCCATGGAGAGGAGAAACGCTGATCAAAGAAATCTAATGGCCTTCTGTGTCCAACAGGTTTTACATCTGAGAGAAACACGAGTGCTAATCATGTGGCCGACATACGTCCTTCACACCGTCGCCTCATCACAGAACCAATTTATGATCACAATCTTCTTAAACAGAGCTTTTTATTAGAGGCTGCAGATGATGCCCTTTAACCAAAGCATAGAGTTACACATCTTCTCTGAAACCTTTTTGTGATTACATTTTTAAAGAAGTCTCTTCACGACACACTTGGTGAGTGTTTGGTGTGCCAAGCATGATTGACTGACTGTTTGATACAAAAAACCTTGACACACCAGTGAAGTCTTCATGCATTCTGCCGCTGGACGTGTCTAGAGATCATACTGCACAGGTAGCTGAAAAACTAGATTTGATAGTATCTACACGGGGGGAATTGTGATTTGTTTAACCAAGTTAGTTATGTCTCTACAGAGAGACTTGGATTAAGACGGCAGCATCGAAACATCCAACAGACATTGTAACATGACGCCAACAAGACAGATAGTGCTTTTGTTGTGAATGTAAGGAACAGCTGTACTGCTGTTGTGTAAATCCAGTGGGTGTAATTCTAGCACTCACCCCATAGGAGGCAGCATTGTGCAAGGGGACTAGTCCTCTCGTGTCTTGTGAGTTGAGCTGAGCTCTGTGCTTCAGTAGGTAATCTGCTACATCCAGGTTATTGTAGTGCGCTGACAAGATGGACAAAATACATTTATGATTGCAAACTGTCATTCTTCTTTGCAAATAATAATTGGCGCTGTGTAAGGTTAACTGGTTAAATCAAAGTGAAATAAAAATGTTAAAAAGATCAAAAGTTAGTACATCGACTCACCGGCTAAGTGTAGTGGTGTGGAATAGCGTCCGTGTGTGTCTCTACAGTTAATGTTATCAGGGCTGCAGAGCTTCTTGACCTGGGCCAGACAGTCCTTCTTGGCTGCATCCAGCAGGGCAGGGTCTCCTCTCAGCAGGTCCTGAGTGTCCAGGTCTTCGTCTTTTACCAGGTCCAGAGGAGTGTTCCCATCTCGGTTCTTCTTGGTTGGGTCAGCGCCATGCTAGGAGAGAAACATCAAACAGACGTTATGTTCTACTGCACAGGACCAGGATGTGTTTGGGCTCTGTTCAAATGGAATAGAGACGCAAAGGTTTTATAGTGACACTCAAATCCACTTCAGATGGTCGAACACAAGTAAACGTCCTTCTGTTTCACGGTTTCTTTTTCTTTCCTCATATTTTTTAGTTTCTTCCACTTCATTTTACTTTTGTATATCATCAACAAAAAAGAACACCAGGTGTTTGATTGTAATTCCTTTAAGGCTCGTTTTATGCTTCATTTTTCTTATGTTTAGAAATAAATGCAGGTCCTGCCTATTTTGAGTTTGGCCTGAACTGTAGCGCTTCTCCAGTATAGTCTTATAATAAAGCTTTAAATTTGTATCATTTCAAAATCAAACTAATGGGTTTATTTTATGTTTCTACTCTTCCAAACACCCAGATTTTCGTTCCTATCTATTATCTAGCATTAAATTATTTGACCATATTCACTAATTAAATTAAAAGAGTTGACCATTAAAACAAAATTAAAGACAAATTATGAACTATATTAAAATAAATTAATTATACCATTTACAGCATACTATCTTAGGACTTGCTGCATGAACAGACTGGGTTCAGACAGAGTCAAACTAACAAGGAAAACTAACCGATTAAAGTATTTTTTTTGCCATGAAACATTTCTAACTGTTTAACTGAAAAAGAACAGCTCATTTTGCCACATTTTGTAGGATGGAAAATAGTTAGCTTCAATCAATTAAAATGGTAACAAAGGCTTGTAGCTACTTTAAGTGTGTTGTATAAAGTGTGTGTGCTTGCAAGCAGCATTAATCGCTGCAGAGGAAACGTATGAATGGCGCTGCAGAGAAGACATAGCCTACCTGTCTTACCTTCATATTTAAAAAATTCCCAGCATGTTCTGCATTTTACATTCTCACCAGTGGTTTTACCACTTTACATCAGACTTCCCTTTCCCTCCTGCGCAACAATACACCTTTTATGAAAGCAGTCTTTAGCCTACCTCTGCCCCTCACATATATTTCGCTGACTCCCATATGATATTGCCACACCTGTCTACAAGTGTTACATTACAATAATAATAGAATTTTGTAAGGTAGCATAGCCTAATATTTCTGTGAGTGAACTGAAAAAATAATAAATTGAGAAATATAATTTTTTTACATCTATTTAAATATATAAAAAAACTCAAGTCACATGCCCGAAGCCTGATCCAGTCCAAACTAATTTGTAGAATTTAAGGCCCGGTCCGGGCCATCAGGCTTTTTTGGGTTTGGGCTGAGAATTATAACTGTAGTTTATATGTGTTCTGTAAAAAAATATTGAATATGCTCCTCAATTATGGAACTCGCTACCTCTTACACTACGGAATACCTCATCTGTGGTTACATTCAAGACCCAGCTAAAAACATATTTATTTAACATGCATTTTGTATAATGTGACTACATGTATCTATGTGACTGTAATGTATGTCTGTACAATTACAAAACATTTATACACTCAATGTAAAGCGACCTTAAGCTATGGAAATGTGCTAAATAAAACTTCTTCTTCTTAATAATATGTAATGGAACTACACTGCGTTCCAAATTATTATACAAATTGGAATTAATGTCATAAAAATGTAATATTGTTATAATATAGCCTGTCTACAGGCTCTTTGGATCACTAAAATCAAGTTCAGTTACCTGTGATAATTAGATTGCCAGGTGAGCCCAATTAAAGGAAAACTAATTAAGAAGGATGTTCCACATTATTAAGCAGGCCACAGGTTTTAAGCAATATGGGAAAGAAAAAGGTTCTCTACTGTGGAAAAGCATCAAATAATGCAATGTCTTGGACAAGGTATGAAAACATTTGAAATTTCATGAACTTAAGCATGATCATCGTACTGTGAAGCAATTTGTGGCTGAATCAGAGCACAGACGGTTTCATGCAGATAAAGGCATAATGAGGAAGGTTTCGGCCAGACAATTTCATCTGATTAAAAGAGCAGCTGCTAAAATGCCATAACAAAATAGCAAACAGGTATTTGAAGCTGCTGGTGCCTCTGGTTATTATTAGTATTATTATTATGATTTAGTTCACATCAAAACAGCAGCTTTGGGAGGCTATTCTGACATCCTGCAAATAAATTCATGCAGAAACTCTCCATAAACTCACAAGTTCAATGGATGCAAATAGTGATGTGATATCAAAGAATGCGTTCTATGTTAACATGTAACTTGCCCTGTTAAGATGTGTTTGATTGAAATAGCTTTTGATTTCAGTAAATATGACCAACTAATGCTGCAAATAAAAAAAATGACAATTTTCAGTTCTTTACAACCTATAAAATATTTTGAAACTCTGTTGTGCGTAATACTTTGGAACGGTGCATTTAGAGTTTTTTATTTTTGAAAAAAATACTGCTTTCATTGGGTGGTTTGTTCAATGAAATTCAACTTATACCCTAACGGTTGGTGACTTCAAAATTATTATGTAATTTGCATCGACTATTTAAAAAAAATCTGTGTGAAAAATATAATTTGCATAATAATTTGGAACGCGATATAGTACTAATCTGTAGATGCCTAGGTGTGTAAGATGGCTCAGTGGTTAGGGAGACAGACTTGTAGCCAGAATGTTGCAGGTTCCCGACTGCCAAATGGTATTGTGACCGATGGAAAGTTGCTTCGGGGGAATGACTCTGAACTTACTGTAAGTTACTCTGGATAAGGGCATCCGCCAAATGACTAAAATGTAAATCTAACATCTTACCTGTAGCAGCAGTTTGCATATCTCGTATTTGCCCTTGGCGGCTGCCTCATGCAGTGGCGTAAACTTCCACAAGTCAGCTACATTGACCACAGCTCCGTGGATGACCAGCAATTCAGCCACTTCATAGTGACCGTACGAGCAGGCGTTGTGTAGCGGGACCAGGCCACTGCAGGACATACGGAAATATTACCTTTGAGTGATAAACAACATTTAATCAGTCCAATTAGAGAATAGGTAAAATGTTACGGTTTGCCTGACAAAGTGAAATGACTACTTCTCACCCTTTGTCCTTGGCGTGGACGTCAGCCCCATGCTGTAAAAGGTACTCCACCACAGACACGCGGTTAAAGCCTGACGCAAAGTGGAGCGGGGTGGACTGCCGGCCATCTACATCCCTACAGTTGACATTCTGCATAGTGCACAGCTTCTGCAAACACAGAGTAAACGGCAGACATGTTTTTATGAAGACTACTGTTAGCATTCAAAATACATCTTGTAACAATAGTGTTATAACAATACAGTTGTTGGTCTGATTATACCTACATTTATTGGAGATAGTTACCATAACAATCTCCAAATCTCCAGACTTGGAGGCTTCTAGCAACCGAAGGTCAACTTGAAAGTTCCCAATCAAACGTCCTGCGGAAAGCGATGCATATCACATTTATGTCCATCCATACTGTATGAGATATGTACTGAGACTGAAAACTGTTCCTGAACCTCCGCGGTCGCAGTGGAAACTACATCACTCTGAGCAGCATTAGAGAGAAAAAGGACATGCCTGAATGATTACAATTAATGGGTAAATAAATGTAAAAAAAAAACAGCAGCATAGGGTCCTGTATTCAACTTCTGGTTTGCTTCCAAATCTAAGCAGGGTCAGGTCTGGTCAGTCCATGGATGGAGACCAATGCTGCTGGAAGTGGTGTTGGAGGGCCAGTAGGGGGCACTATTCCCTCTGGTCTAAATATAATTTTCAGTGATAAGGACATCTGCTGCGTAAGCTACCTTCTTTGTTAAACGGGTGTCCCGACACTCTGTGGTCACTCAAGATCTCATGGTACTGTGTGTAAGAGTAGAAGTGTTAATCCCAGTGACCTGAAATCATTTCCAATCTGGCCGTAATACCAACATGGCAACCTAATCAGCCCCTTCCCTCCCCCCACTTCTTCCCAGGCCGTTGTTGTAAATGAGAAGCTGTTTTCAGTCAACTTGCCTGGTAAAATAAAGGTAAAAACTAAACTAAATTACTCTAGAGCCAGTAAAAACAGTCATCCAAACAGAAGGAAGGTCAACTGTACGTCATTAACCAACAACCTATGGACCAAACAATTAACCAGTCTTCAAAATAGGTGAGATCTAAGAGCACCTTTACAGCTCTTTTCCATTAGAGCTCCATACCGCACCAGTCTGCACCCATTGTGGTACGGATGGTGTACCCATCTATAACTGTCCATCTGGGTAGTGTCCTGTACAGGAAGTAATTCATCAGCCAATGTTCATTGGTTTCTTTACTTGAATTTACGCATCTCCTTCAGGATTCTAAATAAAAATTCCCTTATATGCACTTATACCACCATTACATAAAAATAGTAATGGTACAATGATTTTTATTATTTTATTATTTATTAAGCAGGAAATTACATAAATATGGAATCAGGGGGACTGCAATTTCTTGGTTAAACAGCTACTTACATAATCGACAACAATTTGTTGAATTGCAAAACATTAAATCAAAGTTAAAGAAAATCACCTGTGGGGTCCCCCAGGGGTCAGTGTTGGGACCATTTTTGTTCAACTTGTATATAAATAATGTATGTGAGGTGTCAAAAAAACTGAAAACAATTTTATTTGCTGATGACACTAATTTAATCTGTTCTGGGGAAAATTTGAAACAACTCTTGGATACAGTGCAAAATGAATTAAAAAAGATGAAGAGCTGGTTTGATGAAAATAAATTAACACTGAACTTAAGTAAAACTAAATTCA
>JACXGM010017897.1:0-19528 GCA_016801145.1 Umbra pygmaea | reverse complement strand
AGGGTTTAGAGTTAGAGGGTACATAGGGTTTACAGAGGTTACCTACCAGTAGGGTTTAGAGTTAGAGGGTACATAGGGTTTACAGAGGTTACCTACCAGTAGGGTTTAGAGTTAGAGGGTACATAGGGTTTACAGAGGTTACCTACCAGTAGGGTTTAGAGTTACATGGTAGATTAAATTAGAGATAGAGGGTTTAGAGTTAGAGGGTACATACATTTTAGAGTTGGAGTTAGTCTTACCTGCGGAAGCCTACTATATGTTTTTGCTTAGGTGCACCCTCCCACTCACCCCAGGCCTTCACCTGTTTGGTTCTGTCTGGGTCTGTTTGAAGATTTTCCCTATTTTGGTTTCGGTCAAATCAACTTTTGAGCTATTTTTAAAACAATAAGAAGGCTCGACACAACATGAAACTTTGATTGAAGTATCACCAGGGGCTGTACACATAAATTTGACCATTATGAACATTGTTTGTGTACACAGAGTTTACTAAAAATAAAGGTTTTGTACAACTCACCTTAGCAGTTTGTGTTTCTGGTGTCTCCCATTTTGCCAGTCAAAAAGGGTCGATCTTAAAGAAAAAAAATTATTAAATATAATAATATAATATAAAATAGAAAATGTTCCTCATTTATAATGTCCCCCAAATAGAATTTACCTTTGAAAATGTAGCTTACATAATATAAAACTAAAACTCTGCATACCTTTATTTTGAAGACAACAAGTCTTACTGTTGTAGCCAAATGAGACTTGTGACTTGAAAACAAGGACTTGGTCCCACCTCTGTTTCATATGGCTGCCTCTTTACAAAACTAATACATATCCCCGGATTGCAGGAAACCAAATGACGAGATACAACACGTAACAGTAGAATCAATGCCTGACACATCTCTCTTGCTTGGCCAGCACTTATATAGAAACAACTAACCAATTAATGGAACACAGCTGAACAAAATCATAAATCAGATCTACAAGTACCAGCCTAACCTACCTATGCCTATACTAGTACTGGAAAAACAGGAGAGAGGTTTCAACACAGAACTTAAATGGACAGATCATTAAATCAGAACAACAGTGCCTAGCACTGGACATGAATACTTAATAAACTGAAATATACAAAACAGATAGCAAATAAACAATATTGCCTAATGAGTCCATATCTCAGTTCATGCTACGCCAGCCCACATTGAGCTGGACATGACATTACCCCCCTCTAAACGCCGCCACTCCAGAAGACAAAAGGGAAGTGCAGGAAGACCGAAACACAGCACCCACAGTCAGCCCCACCCAAAGCCTTCACCCAGGTGGAGGTTCTGCCAGAGGTCTTAGCAGGCCAGGCAGCACCCGAGGATGGGAGATTGGGGTGTCGCTGGCAGCCAGACAGACCCCAGCAGTGGTGTTGGTTGGACCTCCAGCGCTGAGGTGAGGCATGGAGGCTGCAGCTCTGAGGAGGCCCTGATGATGGCAGCGCCGAGGGGGGCCCTAAAGACACTGAGGGGACCTGAAGTAGAGTCGGCTAAGCAGGGGCTTGGAGTAGAGCCGGCTCAACAGGGGCCTGGAGTAGAGCTATCTGGAGTAGAGAGGGCTGGAAACTGCTTAGCCTTCAACAGTCCTGTAGGTCCCTGCAATAGGATCTGCAAGTAGCCCACTTCTGCTGCCGTCATCAGCCATACATCTCTGGCCTGTAATATGGCGACGTCAGCTACAGGTACAGCAGTCTGCACTTCCCCAGCCAGCTCCGCCTCCTCTTCCTGTAGTCTATCCTCTGGTAGAATTTGCCCTTCCTGATAACCCGGTTGGGGCTGGAGGATGGGTGATGGGCCGAGATGGAGGAGGCAGGCCACCACACTGCCTTAACCCATCAAAAAGCATTTCCATGGTGAAATTTAAGCTGAGGCTCTCCGGTCCCTCGCTGCCCGGCTGTTCCATCTTCTCCCGGGGGAAATGCATCCCAGGCACGCCTGTTCCTGTCGATGGTCCCGAGTTCCTTACTTGTAGGTGGGGCATTCTGTCACAAATCAGATGTTGGTGAAGAGAGAGGGAGACCGACAGTAGATGATTTGTTGGTTGTTTAATTAAAATAGTCCAGAGCATGTAATGGAAGAAACGAAGCAGGCCGAATAGAGTGGCGAGTGCAGAATGGTAGATGCTTAACAAATGAGAGTTACAGACGCAATTATCTCTAATGATTAACAGGAGGGCACAATGAATATAACTATACTTCTGAGCTCTATAGTGGCTTAGATGCTTATGTTACACATCAAGAGCGTACACAATCATCTCTAGCCACTTCATACCAGAGGTTGGACCAAGTCATTGTTTTCAAGTCACAAGTCATTGTTTTCAAGTCAAAAGTCATTGTTTTCAAGTCACAAGTCACATTTGGCTGCAACAATAAGACTTCTAATTTCCATGTTGCCCCGTAAATGCGTAACGGGTGTAAACTGAAGCAGGGGTATAACACGGTTTTTGCAACACAGAATGAGTTATTCTCGCTACTGACAGCACTCCAGATATCCAAACAACAGAGCTACATTTTGAAATTGCCCGGAATTCGCCTTTAAAGGGACAGATCATTAAATCAGAACAACAGTGCCTAGCACTGGACATGAATACTAAATAAACTGAAATGTACAAGACACATAGCAAATAAACAAAACTGCCTAATGAGTCCATATCTCAGTTCAAGCCACGCCAGCTCACACTGGGCTGGATGTGACAAGGGTTTAGAGTTAGGGGTCACATAGGGTTTAGGTTTTGTGGACTTATGGAATTATGTCTCAGATTAATTATTTTTATATCAACCATTTAAATTTCAGTCAATAATAAAAAACTTTTATTCAGAGTGACACAGATAGTACGTTAAAACTAGGCTAAACGTTAGCACCCTACCTTAATAGTACCATAATATAATAATAAAATAGCAAAACATATCTCAACATTATGTTCATGCCTACAACATTTGGGCCTCTTGAAAGCAAGATGTCAGGGTGACGCAGAGAGAAGTTGTTTCTCCACCAGAAGAACTGAACAGTAGATCGGTCAGGATGTACAGTCCCTACAGTTAACATGAATCACTGAGGGATTTTCTTAGTTTCTTCACCCATGTATGCCTGAGACAGTTTCCCTTCAAATGTGATATGTTCAACATTAAACAGACAGAAAAATCTACAGATTTTTTATTACAATTGTCAGCGTGCATAAATACAAAATGTGTAGTTAAAATGTTAATAAGCATTACCTTAAATAGCCTAGACACTGTAAATAATACAATATTTAAGTACAACACAATCTAGATGTATTATACAGTTCACGTTTACCCTGTGCCAGATGGCCTGATGTTGGTAGAGTACCAGTAGACAAAATGACTTACAAGAACATCTGGTCCGAGATATTTTAGAAAACTTAAATGATGATTCCCTTGGTAGCTGTGTTGTAAGAGCATAGAGTTACAGCAGGGTGTGGGTTCTATTGAGACAAATCACTGCTTACAAATGGATAGGGATCAGACCCAGCAAAGACAAATCACTGCTTACAAATGGACAGGGATCAGACCCAGCAAAGACAAATCACTGCTTACAAATGGACAGGGATCTGACCCAGCAAAGACAAATCAGTGCTTACAAATGGACAGGGATCAGACTCAGCAAAGACAAATCACTGCTTACAAATGGACAGGGATCAGACCCAGCAAAGACAAATCACTGCTTACAAATGGACAGGGATCAGACCCAGCAACCTCCTTATTTGGATTGAAATGTAACCAGCTGGGTCATTAAAGAATAGCGCTTAAAGAGCCAAGGTTCTGATTAAACATTTCAGAGGAACCAGTTTATGAAAGGTGGGAATTTGTGTGTTTCTCTGGAGAGGGTCTGCTAGTCTACTAAATTTGGTAATTACAAATTGTGAATCGTAGAATATGTTAACATATGACGATGAACAGACTTATTCAATCTGTCGAACATTACTTAATTCTGTGACTATCGTAAGTCCCATGTTACGGTCGTTTGGAATGGAACTAGTGTTGCCTTTGAAATATATTCTATTGCATGTTGATAGAGCATCATTAATATCAGAGGCACATAACAGTGATGGCAATTGATTCCACAACTCATTAGTCAATAAAAAAATCTAACTCGAACAATCAGTGAAATTTTGGGTTGAAACACTTTAACCAATCCTTACTGCGTCCGTATCACTGCCTGTGGGTATGGGAATCGTTCTTGTTGTGAGTGAAATATTGAATGAAGACTTGTTTCAAACGGGTGTTGCTAAGTTTTTTGTTTAATTTGTATATATTCCGTTTAGTTATTTAATATATATTTGTGTTCATTCAAATGCATGGCATTGTGGTTTTGGTTTTTATATTGTAAAGCCCTTTAAGGACTTTGACAGCTCCTCCAGTAAAGCAGTTACTAGATAGGGTTTAGGCTTGGTTGAGCCGGTCTATTGTAGATCTGTTTAATTGATGATTAGGTTCAGCTTGGTTCTATTAGTTACTACGCTATAAGAGGGCTACTTAACTATAGAGAGCTGTCGGGCATTGATATATTGTCAGAGTGTTACGTTGGTGTTAATTCTTTCTAGAAGTCTGTCCAGGATCTGCGCAAGGAGTTGTGAGAGGTGAGTCCGATAGTTTGTAGTTTTGTGTACGTATATGTTATGTGTAGCTATCAGCGTTCTGTGCCGCTGTAGAGAGCACGTAAGCTTCATATAGACCTCTGTTGTGCACCTCGCTATTTTGTTTACCCTGCAACCGTGTGTGTGTGTTCCTTGGAGTCACGACTACTATTAAGTAAAACCATCAAAACGAACCATCTACCTGCCTATGTCTCCCTCTCTCCATTACACCACACGACCTAATACGTGACAAGAATAAACGAACGCAGCATTGGTCTTAAAGGAATGTTTTACCACATTCAATTGTGGTTTTGTAGTGTGGTAAAACCATTAAAAAAATATTACATTTCAAAATGATGATTTCAAGGTTTACTTATTCATTATAGGCTACCTTGCCAACATCATTCATCAACCAGGCCTCGACTGGTAATCTGCCATACTGGGCATTTGCTCGGTGGGCGAGGCACCTGTGAGGTCGGTATAATAATACAATTATATAGATATAAAAAACAACACAAAAATTATAACATGGAGCTCATTGTCCATTAAGAAATCTTGCTTTTTGATAAAATAGGACTATATAACCAAAATCGATCCTTACTAAGTGTACCTTTAATAATTCTACCAATTAATGGTAATCCTTTCTCTCTCTCTGTCTTTATGTCTAGTCAACCAGGTTATTGAGTAAGAAGTGGGGGAGTCGTCGACAGGGATCAGGCTGTAGAATACTTTGCCCATCCTGAGCCTGCTATGAGTATTTAAATAGTGTAGGTCCTACTCCACTGAATGACATGTACTTCTACATGAGTATGTAGATTGTGTAGTCCCTACTCCACTGAATGACTTGTACTTCTACATGAGTATGTAGATTGTGTAGTCCCTACTCCACTGAATGACTTGTACTTCTACATGAGTATGTATATTGTGTAGTCCCTACTCCACTGAATGACTTGTACTTCTACATGAGTATGTATATTGTGTAGTCCCTACTCCACTGAATGACTTGTACTTCTACATGAGTATGTATATTGTGTAGTCCCTACTCCACTGAATGACTTGTACTTCTACATGAGTATGTAGATTGTGTAGTCCCTACTCCACTGAATGACTTGTACTTCTACATGAGTATGTATATTGTGTAGTCCCTACTCCACTGAATGACTTGTACTTCTACATGAGTATGTAGATTGTGTAGTCCCTACTCCACTGAATGACTTGTACTTCTACATGAGTATGTATATTGTGTAGTCCCTACTCCTCCACCACTGGTCACCATGGAGTCAGTCAGGAGAGAGTGAGTACACTGGTCCATGCACTTACTACTCAGCTTTGTTTTGGTTTTGGGGAATGGTACAGGAGGTAAACATATTTAAGGAGACCGCACGGATGGTCTACTGGTGGGTGGTGTCTGACATATTGTGGTGGGCCGGTCTGACCCAAAATGCCAGGGGAGATTTTTTGTCCCAGTCCAGCCTTGTCATCAACACCAAGAGTTTTGTGGAATTATTTACATTTATTCCAAGTGACACTGGGGGTAGCTACTGTGTAGACCAGTTTGTAAGGCATAGTGCTGCCAGATTGAGGCTTTGATTCACAAGGTCCAGTATGAACGTATACGTAAGCCCTCACTCCAGTACATTGTTTGGATGGGGGCATATCTGATCAAATAAAAAATAAGTGATGTTGTTCCATTGTCTAACCTGATGGCAGCAGTTACTATCAATATAGCAATTTATTTTGTCGAGGTTCCGTATAGGCTTGTTGGGTATAGTTCGCTAATAACATGTTCGGCTGTGGAAGCTATTCCTGTTTACTAAAACGTTCAATTATATTTCCCTTCAACGGTTTTGTAGCCTACAAAAATATGCGACACATTTCAACAGCAACGTTGCCAACATTTGCCATCAAAGGTTCAAAATAAATGTATTTCGTAAACGTAAAGTATACAAAAACATAACGGTCGTTCATTTATTTAGTGTACTAGATGCAAGTTGCTAGCCTATACAGATACAATTACTTTATAAAATTGATTGATTTGCTTATTGGTTGAAAAGCCTGTCTGCGCGTGCAAGCAAAGCAGCTGTTCGCGTCGCCCCACACCCCAGCCTCCACTCCGCTCCCACAGGGACCTCCACCTCATCCGTCAAGGCTGTACAACTTGGAAAATCAAGGCGAGAGAAGAGAGAGCCATTTACTGATTCCGATCCGCGGTTCACACTTTGATCGAGCCCGACACACGCTGTCACTACACCAAGACGCACAGACACTGAGCTGAAGTTCAGCCCACGGCATGCAACATCAGAAGACACAATTTAAATCATAAAGATCTTTGAATACATGTGCATTTATCCAGTTATTGTGTTAACCTATGGAATTACACCCGCTCTTCGTTAAAAACTTGTCTTGCGCTGGATCGTGTTGAAATCTTTCGACTTCACCGAGACTTTATGGTAGGCTACGCTACATTTAAACTATTTTTTATTGTTTTGGCTAGGGCGTATATACGTTTGAGTAAAACATCATATTTGTTTCATTAAAAAGCATCTGGATGAATAAGCATATACATCCGGCTGTGGTGGTTGAAAGTAATTTGAATAACATTTTAACAATTATGAATGCATTATATTTGTTGTGAATATTATACAAAGTATTTTGAATAGAGATTATTTTTACTATAATGTTTAACAGAACGTGTGTCCTATTATTGCAATCAACTCACAGACATGTCAGAATATAACGGAGCCCTTTCACTGAAGCGGCGCCCGGCTGCTCTGTAGGCTATGAATGAGTTACTATTTTAGCGAACTGAAGAGTTGGTCTCAGGATTATGAGACGTTTAGGCTACAGACATGATGCTGAGTTTAGCACGTGGACGTTTTACTCTAGTTTGCGAATGCGAATTATTTGATTGATTATGCGGGCATTAACGTAGTTGTTGGCAAACCAAGTTGAATGATCTCTCCTGCATACTAATGTTTTTAGTATGTGTTAATTTAGTTTAGGCACTGCTTTCCATGCTGACAAGGAGGGAAATCATTGCTGAAAATCATTAAAGCCTTAAAGCTGAAACTAATTGAAGTGACCTATGTTCCGCTCTCTATCTTTCATTACCTGAACCCAACATTGCATTTACAATGCATATGAAGGGAATTGTGCTTTTCACATAGCAAACGCCTCTGGGTACATAGCCTAGTTAGTGTGTTTTCTTCTGATGCTTTTCGTTTATATTGTCTGATTGCATGAGTTTCCTCTGTGGATTATGTCAGTCAGTGAATGACAAGTTGGTTGTTGGTGGACATACTGTAAGACAATGCATGTGCAACTTTGCTCGCTGAACGCACCTGCTCTTATACGTGATTTTGTGTTAGGAACGAGTTGTCTTGCCTATTTGTTCACTCCACATACTATACAGTACGTTGCCTACACTATTTCTCTTTTTATGTGAGGCAAATGCAATCTGGGTAAAGTGATTCACAGAGATTCTGAGGCTACACCGGTAAAACACATTTAATATCTTAATTGTGTCTTCTGTTGAACCTGTCTAATTGATTTAAACATCCAGTTAAGATGATCAGATGGAATCGACGAAATGGTCAATCCCTTTTGAGATATTTCAACAACATAGATGTTCTGAGTGGTAAGTTAACAATACCTACTGTAGGTAAATTAAATGATTTATTATGAAAATTCACAATGTAAGTTTCTGCGACAGGCTCAGTTTCTATGAGAGGTCACAATCAAAACAAAATTTGAGGTAATCAACTTCAATCCTGTTAAAATATTGGTTAACAGGCATTGGGTCAATAGGAACAAAGTATTATGCTAGAATACCAGAAAGAGACAGCATGATCTGTTAGCATACGCAGTCCAGTTTACTCTGTTCAATGTGGTTCCCAGGTTGAAACATTAGTTTTTTATTCTAAGAGTGCACACTTCATAGAATATTTGAATATTTCCTAAACAGTAATAATGTTTTACACCATATAAAGTGGAAGGTCCATCAAAAACTAAACTATAGGCTTGCCTGGATAGTTGTTATTACCCAAGACAGGTTTGTTTGCATGAATATTTAGATGTAGCTTATGTTATGAATGAATTCTTCTCCCCTATCCTTCCCCAGACAACCATCCATTTAAAGTTGAAGTTCATCATAAATTCCTTCAGATAATCCTACCCAAGCCTCGGATGTATGTAATAACCCCTGTAATGAACTTTGGTACAATATTACTAAGCTAAATAATTTAACTAAGGTAATTTTTACAGATGATTTTGTTATTATCACTTTTCACCTAAATCAGGTTAACGTTTTTTTTCTGAATGCCTACAAAAGATCTGTGTCAGTAAAAAGAGCCATACCTCCCATCACTAATGTCCTCAGGACCAATGACTTCCTTTCTTGAAGACCAATATTTAGACACTACTCACAGTGGAATGGTCTTATCTGTTCATTTGTTAGTTCGTTCACATATAGGTTATTTCACAGCCATTTTTGCCCAAACCTCCCATTGGGACTATACTTTATGGAATTAACCTACTCAAGATGATCTAAATTTGAAATTTTATTTGAATGGCACATAAATAAACCTAACAAGTCCATTAACACGTGCGCTTTGATCGTGGTATTCTGGTATCTCAATCAAGGATTTCATAATTTGAAGAAGCGCAACTGGACGTGTCAGACTCTGAATGCAAAAGGTATCAGTTTGGATCACTGATAGTGGATATACTATGCTACTCATTCAAAAAAACACTAATCAAATCTATCTATCTATAAAACAACTATGTAAAATTTAACTACATGTACTGTGAATGCATAGGAACTAGGCTATATTGTGCCTGTTTAAAACAAAGTTGCCTGCTCATTCAAAACAACAGTGTAGTTTACTTCTAAACAACTCTGTAGAACTCAATATCTAAACACATTTCCAATTGAGCATTAAAATGGGGACAACCTTCTTTAGTAACTAATGCCTTCTTTTTGTTACACCATTTAGATCCCAAAACAGATTAATATCCAACTTTGTGGGGAGAAAAAACATTACTTATATGACAGTAAATGCACATGTTTTTTTTACATTTTAGGTAATTTTGGGAATGTAACATTTCGGTCAACACACCTGAAATCTAGAGTGGCCTATATTTGTTGCTACCAATGGCAGGGCAGGGCAATTGTTTTTATGGGCCCTAAAATATATACATTCTGTCAATAAAAACACCAAAAACATTGACATGACAATAATAAAAATAATAATAAATACAAGAATGATCTGTTGCCATGGGAGAACTTTTTTATTTTGGCTAGAACTTTCTGTAGGAAGTGTTTTACATAGATCTCATCAATGTGTTTCCTGGAACTCAAAAGGTTTTTTCAAATGTCTAGCAAAGAACCTTTTATGGTTCAAGATGAAGATAAAGACTCCTAAAAAGATCAAGACACTCATGATCAGTTTATTACAAACACATGCGGTCTGTGTGTGGGAAAGTTTCAGCAATTTAACGTCCCGATCACACCTACAGCATCAAATCATTCTTATATGATGGAAGTTTATTAATTTTTAATGAAACGCAGTGCTTGCCTTGCAGCATTGCATTGCAGAAGCAGTTGCAGAGAGTTCAGTGTGTTGCATGCACTGCTTTTATCAACGTACTCTTTAAGTTGTATTCGGAATCAGCTTGATGGAAAAGGTAGCAACATGTGAAGTTTGAACTTCAGTTGCACACATGCCGAGATGATTCATGCAGAGAAGTTTGTGGATTGACGCTGCGGGTGTGATTGGTGGATAACTCATAACAGAAAGCTCCTGGTGTAATACTGTCCAGACATACGTTCTGATCATCAGAACCTATTTTCTAAACAATGTCTGCTCTTCCCATTAATGAACCCTGATACGGTTCCCAGGTGGCTTTCATCGACCCAGTGACCTGATAACTCTGTACATTAGCTGCAAGTTAATATAATACATATGTCTCTTTGCATGTCATAATAAGAATACATATCACTTTCCGGTCAGTGTTTCAATAACACTCTAGCAAATGATGGTATTGATCACAGAAGACTCAGGCCTCATAAACAAGCACTCCAGGAAGAGCCCTTATTATGGTGAGATCACTTTCTAGTATTAGAACATAAATCATACCTTTACATTTTATTTTGTATGAAATTATTTAAGTGTAAGCGCTGAACCTTTTAGATTCTGGTCAAAGCATATAATCAGAGGATCCATTGCCATATCCATAATCATGTGATCTGACAACAAAGACAGGATAACTCTCTGTGTCTTAATTGAAGTAAGCAGGTAATATATGTGTCTTAATTGAAGTAAGCAGGTAATATATGTGTCTTAATTGAAGTAAGCAGGTAATATATGTGTCTTAATTGAAGTAAGCAGGTAATATATGTGTCTTAATTGAAGAAGGCAGGTAATATATGTGTCTTAATTGAAGTAAGCAGGTAATATATGTGTCTTAATTGAAGAAGGCAGGTAATATATGTGTCTTAATTGAAGAAGGCAGGTAATATATGTGTCTTAATTGAAGTAAGCAGGTAATATATGTGTCTTAATTGAAGAAGGCAGGTAATATATGCATGTTCAAAATGTAATGAGAGAGCTTGAGGCCATATAACTGTCTTATCCTTGCTAATTTTTTAGCTACAGTACGTATCATTGTTATGCAGAAACTGGGATGAATATTAAGCTTGCAGCTTGCCGCAGGCTAGTCCTTTCATATCAGGCTATTTGAAACTATTTTAAGTAGCCTGTGGCTAATGACATTTTGGCTGTGTTTCTAAAGGCGCAGCTTGCATTCAAAGTAAACACTGCAGATGTCAGCTCAATTAGAAATTACCTTTACCTATAAACATCACTATTACATAGAAATTCCAGAATACAGATTTTATCCTGGCAAGTGCCCAACATTTAAGGCATTTAACTATAAAGGGGCAAAAAGAGATCCAGAGATATGGATAGGTAGATTTACAGATATACAGAGACATGGATAGGTAGATATACAGATATACAGAGACATGGATAGGTAGATATACAGATATACAGAGACATGGATAGGTAGATATACAGATATACAGAGATATGGATAGGTAGATATACAGATATACAGAAATATGGATAGGTAGATATACAGATATACAGAGATATGGATAGGTAGATATACAGATATACAGAGATATGGATAGGTAGATATACAGATATACAGAGACATGGATAGGTAGATATACAGATATACAGAGACATGGATAGGTAGATATACAGATATACAGAGACATGGATAGGTAGATATACAGATATACAGAGACATGGATAGGTAGATATACAGATATACAGAGACATGGATAGGTAGATATACAGCTATACAGAGACATGGATAGGTAGATATACAGATATACAGAGCCATGGACAGATAAAGATACAAAAACATTGACAGATAGAGATAAGATGATACAGACAGAGATACAGAGAGATGGACAGATAAAGATACAGAGATACAGAAACATGGACAGATAGAGATACAGAGACATATACAGAGTCATGGATGAAGGAAGGTTAGGAGGTAGAGAAAGAATCAGGAGAGAGAGGAGGAGAGGGGGGAGGAGAGAGAGGAGAGAGAGGAGGAGAGAGAGGAGGAGAGAGGAGAGAGAGAGAGAGAGAGAGAGAGAGAGAGAGAGAGAAGGAGAGGGGGAGGAGAGAGAGGAGGACAGAAAAAAAAGATAAATAGTTGGTTGGAGAGCGAGCAAGCGAGCGATAGACAGCGAGAATGAGAAGGAGGCAGGAAAATTGAGGGAGAAAGTAAGATGTATTGGGTGAAAGTAAAAAAGTAAATGTGCAGTTTTGGCATCTAAATGTGTTCTACCATTATCTGATGGACAGCCAATGAAAACCTATTTGCTGTTTGTTTTTTGCCTTGAGGCTTTTCAGCCACACGCAGCCTGAAATAATATTATTTCTTGTCTTTCTTCTTGTTACTCGTGTTGTTGTAGTCGCTTTTCATATGAATACAAATCTGAAATGGGAAACATGTTGCAATACCATCTGTGCAATAATTTTAATAACAATGTGCATATCAGCAATAGTAACAATATATTTTAATTGGCCTGATCACTGTAATTATAGATTATGTTGACTGATAATGTAAGTTACTTTATACAACTAATAAAGAACTTTGAATTCAGAGGCTGTGGAAGAGAGATGGAGTCAGTCGAGATTTAGAAGCCGGTTAGGAAAATAGTATTATTATTCCCTTTTCCCTCTGCGGCAAATGTGCTGAAGAGATAAGATCAGGAATGTTACAGAGTGTAATGAGAATCGGATGGACCTTGTTGATAATCTAATATCTATATATTTGACTCCATATTTATTAATTGCAAGGGTGCAATATACATGGTTAGGGCCCACTATCGGATGCGGCTTGTCTGTGGATAGGTAACTAATATGTCATCACATACCCAGCACTGTGATGGCAGCTACAGTTTTATGCAAAAGTTTAGGCACCCCTGACACTTCCATGATTTTCATTTATAAATAATTGGGAGTTTGGATCAGCCATTTCATTTTGATCTATCAAATAACTGAAGGACACAGTAATATTTTGGTAGTGAAATGAGGTTCATTGGATTAACACAAAATGTGCAATATGCATTAAAACGAAATTAGACAGATGCATAAATTTGGGCACCCTTGTAATTTTGTTGATTTGAATACCTCTAACTACCTAGCACTGATTAATTGGAACACAATTGGTTTGGTGAGCTCATTAAGGCTTGATCTTCATAGACAGGTGCATCCAATCATGAGAAAAGGTATTTAAGGTGGCCAATTGCAAGATGTTGTTCTCTTTGATTCTCCTCTGAAGAGTGGCAACATGGGGGCCTCAAAACAACTCTCAAATGACCTGAAAACCAAGATTGTTCAACATTATGGTTTAGGGGAAGGCAAAAAAAAAGCTATCGCAGAGATTTAAGTTGTCAGTGTCCACTGTGAGGAACACAGTGAGGAAAGTCCCCAGACCTGAATATCATTGAAAATCTGTGGGGTGATTTGAAGCGGGCTGTCCATGTTTGGCAACCATCAAATCTAACTGAACTGGAGATGTGTTCCAAGGAGGAATGGTCCAAAATACCATCATCCAGAATCCAGACACTCATTACAGGCTATAAAAAGTGTCTATAGGCTGTTACTTCTGCTAAAGGAGGCTCAACTGAATATTGATGTGATATTTCTGTTGGGGTGCCCACATTTATGCACCTGTCTTATTTCGTTTTGATGCATCTTGCACATGTTTTGTTAATCCAATAAACCTAATTTCACAACCGAAATCATACTGTGTCCTTCAGTTATTTGATAGATCAAAATGAAATTGCTGATCCAAACACCCAATTATTTAAAATGAAAATCATGGAAATTGTCAGGGGTGCCTAAACATTTGCACACGACTGTTTGTATTCAAAGAGAGTCCCTGTAACCTGGATCTTGTCTACAGCCGTCCTCAGAGAGACAGCTAAGGAGCACTTCTGCGACCAGGGAAACCAATTGTTGGCAGCGATGTAGTTGGAGAGTGTGTCCTTGATCGCTGTCACTTATCAACGGTGGACCTCAGAGAACAGATAGGGATCAGCCTCGAACCAGGAAAACCGAGTTAGGACACTGGGATGAACGCAGTGTGTGCGCACATGTGAGTTAAGAGCAGACCCTAAGGGCAGGTGGATAATGAATACCAGACAATGAATACAAATAACATACAAAGAATATGTGTCGGTCTACTATCCTCCTCCCAAACTTTAAGAATTTGACTATACAGTATACGTAAAAGCTATCTTAGCATCACGGCTATGGCAACAAAAACCTGTCTGGATTATCGGTTACGATTGACTCCCAGAAATAATTAAGTCAAGAGGGTTTATCCTTTATGTTCAGGTGTCGCTGCCAACCCCCCTGTGGCGTCAAAATGGAATCACTTTCTTTTGACTAACAATGAAAACAAGCAGAACCTGTATTGACACATTTACTTTAATTAAATTATTCACAGACACTTGGTCATCACCTTGCTGCTAACACAATTAAGACAACAGAAACAGGCTGCCCCACAGGACAGGGGGCGAGTCGTTATTCTCACTGGAATCTTCACAGATATCTTTTGGCCAGCCGGCTAGGTAATGACCTGTAGAAAGAAACATGACATGTGTAACCTTGTCGTATATTTCATAATTCCTCACTTTATAGGACTTTCATAAAAACATCAAACAACTCTGTAATTGGTCCAGTGGCTGTCGTATTATTTAAGTTTGTCTGTTCACCCTCAGGCGGTGTCTGTGTGTGGTCCTGTGAGGGGGGGTGATGACTTCGACCCCCCATGCTTTTTTAAGAAAGCAAATCTGTGTTCAATAGGTGAGAGGTATTGAAGAGAGATACCAGCTGCCTGCCAGCTGCCAGATATGCATATTTGCCCTAAACCATTTCCTAATTCCACTACAGAAATACATACCGGACTGTAAAGTTGGTAGGATGAATATCTGGGATGATGGACTGGGATGATTAGGGTGGGATAGCTGGGTTCGAAAGACTAGGTTGGAATTACCAGGGTGGGATGACTGGGGTGGGATGACTAGGGTGGGATGACTAGGGTGGGATGACTAGGGTGGGATGACTAGGGTGGGATGACTGGGGTGGGATGACTAGGGTGGGATGACTAGAGTGGGATGAATAGGGTGGGATGACTACATGATCTTCATGGGAAAGTACTGCTTTACTGCTGTATAAGATATTTTGGTATAGGCTGTTTTGTAGCCTTCTTGAATGTAATATTAACAACAGATACAAAAAATGAAATAGATTTTGTCTGAATAATGCAGAAAGTCTTGCTCTTTATCAAATGTCTGCATGTGACATAATGTTTTTGTAATAGTCGACACGACACACTGCTTTGCTGAATAAGTGTGGCCCATAATGGCAACATTTATAAATAATAACACCTCATGAATTATGAGGAAAAAATATGTCATTTTTTAAGCTAAAGTCATATTCCATGTTAATGTATGTCACACCTGTCACAGTATGCATCTTTAAATGGCATCCTTTTCCCTGGACTACAAGGGTCCTAGTTTTAAAGAAATGTACTATTTAGGGAATAGAATGTTATTTGTGTCACAAATTGTAGTAATTTCTTTTGGTGGTGATGTCGTTCAAATAAATATATTTCTGTGGGTACTTATTGACTGAGAGATCTGTCTGGGAGTTTTTAATTCAAAATGAGACTTTTTTACAGTTATGTTCGATGGTATCTCCTTTATCTTTCAACCAAAATATTAACTAACTTGATCCATTACGTATGAGTTGGAAAGTAATTTGAAATGGCCTATTTTATTACTGCTTCATATTGTAAAATGAATACATGTCAATGTGTCAAGGAGGCATCATACGACCATGGTACCTACACTCTAAAAGCACTCCTTTACTGGCCTCAGGACTATCTATCATCTGAAACTGTTACCTCTGCTCAACACCCTCATACTCTGAGAACACCTTAACATGCCTGAACATTCTAATATGCCTCAACATTGTAACGTCTCTTCCATAGAGATAGAATGGATAGAAAGGCCATTGAACTGCTTGGCATGGTCATTCGATTAGTACACAACAAAATGGCGATTGCTGTTAGTTGTCATGGTGACAACACACAAATCGGTTTAATGCGGAAGTACAGTAGGTCGCTAGATCTTTGCAATGGAATGAAACACATAAAAATGAATGCAGCTCTGTCCATTCTGCTACATTAATTTGAATTGGAATGGCCTCTCTATCCGTTTCTATGGCCTCAACACCCTAACATGCCTCAACACCCTAACATGCCTCAACACCCTAACATGCCTCAACACCCTAACATGCCTCAATACCCTAACATGCCTCAACACCCTAACATGCCTCTTCACCCTAACATGCCTCAACACCCTAACATGCCTCAACACCCTAACATGCCTCAACACCCTAACATGCCTCAACACCCTAACATGCCTCAACACCCTAACATGCATCATCATTCGAACATGCCTCAACATTTTTATTTTATTTACTTTATTCCACAAAGCATATACAGAATATGACAAATGGTATAAAGCATATACAGTTTATGATAAATTATATAAAGCCCATAAAGGTTATGAAAAAATATTTTTCTTAGAATTAGGACAAAGTTGTTAATATTGAACTCCTGGCCCAGTTCCATGATAATTTTCCCCCCTAGTACATAGAATCAGTCAAGCGATTCTTAAAAAGACAGGTACACAGCTCACTTTTGTCAATGACTTGGAAAATTCTGCATGATTGGAGACCATTTGACTTAGAAAGAGTCAGTTTTTAACTGAAATCTTGCTGTGATTTTCTCCATTAGATAGACATTTTTAATCCTTTCTTTCCATTGCTCTACTATTGTAGAGGCCTCAGCAGGCGACTGTGATAATCTTTATGACTATTAGGAGTAAAATCTCTATTAAATATTTTGCATTCTTGTCTGTGACATCGTCAGGTAGAATTCCCAGAATTATATAATGCTGTTCCAAAGGTAGAAATATTCCTATTATTCCTATTATTTCTCTAATTCCTTGCCAGTACTTGTGAATTTTCAGTGCAGTCCCAGAAAACGTGGGTATGGTCGCCCGCCGGCCGAAACCCCTCCAACGGTCCCCAGATTAACAAGGAGTTTTCAAGTATCTCATCCTAACCTTCAACTCAAATTCTCTCCAAGATGGACTGTTTGTTTGTTTATGACAATCCCTAAATGATTTTCTCCACTTTTCATTTTTATCCTTTATGTCCATATTGTTATGTGTTGATTCCTGTTGAAGAATTTTGTAGATACGTGATATGGTTCCTTTCCTAATCTTTTTTTCTATTACTTGTTTACAGAATATTTCGATGTTGGATGGTGTCTTGCGAAGCTTTCCCCATTCTTATGATTGGTTAAATAATGCTGTATTTGTAAATTCCTAAAAAAGTCACATGCTTGGAGGTCAAATTCTTCTGCAATTTGTTAAAAAGGTTTTAAAATTTGCCCATCAAATAGTTACCCTATGGTGGTTAATTGCTGTTCCCTCCAGTTTTAAATATCCTATCCATTTTAGATGGCCAAAATTCCTCGTGTTGTTATAGTTAGAGTTGCAACTAGGTTCTCACTGTAGAACATACTTTCAACGTCACGTTTAACCATTTTTGATGTTTAGGGTTCTCCAGGTCTTATTAGTCAAGAATTGAAGCGCTTGTAATGATACTCCATGACAAGAATATTGTTCCAGTCTATCGCATTTTGTGTTAGATTCTTTGGTTAACCATACAGTCAAAGCGTTTAATTGAGCTGCCCAGTAATAGTTTATCATGTTAAACAGATAGTCCCCCTCTTTCTTTTGGGCATAATAACTGCCTTTTTTGTTCTGCCATAGGAATTTTGATAACATTTTTTCTACTGTTTTGAAGTTGTGGCTGGGGACCTTTATGGCTAGAGAATTAAACATAAAGAGCATTCTTGGCAATACATTCATTCTTACTGTCTCTACTCTAGATGTAAGGTATAAGGGAAGAACTGTCCATTTAGTAAGATCTGTTTTAATTACATTGATTCTTTTTTTTAATAATTAGCTTTGAAAACCTGCAGGTTATCAATGATTATTATTCAAAGATACATAAACCCTTGTTGAACATGCATCATCATTCTAACATGCCTCAACATCCTAACATGCCTCAACACCCTAACATGCCTCAACCTCCTAACATGCCTCAACATCCTAACATGCCTCAAAACTATAAAATGCCTCAACACCCTATCATGCCTCAACGTCTTAACATGCCTCAACACTCTAACATGCCTCAACGCCCTAACATACCTCAAAGCCTAACACGCCTCAACGGCCTAACATGCCTCAATGCCCTAACATGCCTCAACATTCAACATGCCTCAACATTCTAACATGCCTCAACATTCTAACATGTCTCAAAACCCTAACATGCCCAGCCTGATCTCACCGTAATGAATACATATAACACAATGTTGTGCTATTATTGTGCTATTGAGATGCCAAATTCAATGTTCGCGTGAAATAGATACGCCTAACACCCCTCAACATGCCTCAATATTCTAATAAGCCTCAAAACCCTAACATGCCTCAACACCATCACAAAAAACTCCCTCACACATTTCAGCCAATAATGTTGTGTTATGCTGACTAACGAGGGGTCACATTGTTCAGCGGTTAGGGAGTCAGCCAAATGTCGTTGTGTGCTTGGGCAATGCACTTTATCCCAAGTTGCTTGAGGGGGATGTTGCTGTATTCCCTGTAAGTAGCTCTGGATTAGAGTGTCTGTTAATTTACTGAAATGGAAAATGCAATGGGACTGTTTGTGGTTAACAATCAGAATCTTGGGCGCTTCTATGAAACAGTGGCTTTAAAATAATCCATCTGGGTATTTGCTTGTATTATGTGACTGTCCTTTGACTGCCAGGATGGGTGTTAAGACAAAGTACATTTTCTTGTTTGTCTTGTAGGAATCATAGAGCAGAACACAAAGCATTTGTTGCAGAGGAGTGTACATGAATAACCCAGACACCTCAGAGCCTAATAAAACGATTTGTGCCACAAATGGTTCACTAGAACCTGTCGTCAGATATAGTTCACTATTTATGGAATAGGGTGTGAATCCAGTTCAACCATTTATCCTGAACTAAGCGGATACAAATCCCAAAACCAAATCATTATTGCCATTCCCAATCATAAAACAATTATTCTTTGAAATATGTATTCACATCTATGTTGCCCTTTGTTCCTATATCAGTGGTGTGCTGGGCCTGTTAGTGTGTTATATCAGTGGTGTGCTGGGCCTGTTAGTGTGTTATATCAGTGGTGTGCTGGGCCTGT
>JACXGM010017896.1:0-19428 GCA_016801145.1 Umbra pygmaea | reverse complement strand
AGTAGTTATATATGAACACTCACCACACATCAGCTATCAGGTGGAGAGGTGAGTAGTTATATATGAACACTCACCACACTATAGTGGAGGCTAGAGAGACAGATTTATAGATGGAATCAGAGAGGAAGGGCACAGGAGGTAGGAACAGCCAAGGCTCGAAAAACAGCTGCCAGGTGGCATGCATGATCCAGATTTAGGAGCTTAGACTCCTACAGAAACCTCTGGCACGACTTGGTTACATCTTAAAAGTTCAAACACAAAATAGGATCTAATACAAAGGGGCACAGGAAGCAAGACAGTAGCCCAGTAGGAAGCCGGTGTTCTCTCACCAAAATGCTGCCACATGGTCGCTGCAAACAAGACTTGGACTGAGTCATTTAATGTGGGCGGCAGCCTAGAACCAAAAAAAATAAATGCATTTAAATACCACAACACTTAAATCACAAGATTATTCTATTAGCCAGAAGGAGCATTTGTTGTCAGCGGTTACGCCTACTACTTCTGTCACATAACAACCATGTAATAACATGATTATAGACACAATGATACATATAGTTCAGTCAATGATGCATCGATTGCTTTTGTACCTTTTGTTCAGTCAATGTAAATGTTTGTTAAGGATCATTCAAAGGAAATGTCATAGTGCTGGGCTGTGATGACACAGGTACTACACAGGTAATTCTCTCTGTCTGAGAATCCTCTCAGCTGCAGTTCCTGTTCAAAGCATATACAGAGATTTGACCGTCAAGCAATGTAAACCCATAATGTTTCTTCTGTTGATGAATTTCCATTTAAAACCAAGGTCAAGCAATGATTCATCACTGTGGGATAGAAGCCTTGAAGTAGGCTCACTCTCTGCCTACGCAAAAGACTTATGACTCGACAGACAAGTTGCCTTCCTGTCTACAAAATGAATGCACTTTGTGTCAGTATTTGCTTTGAATCATTACAATGAATCATATCATAATGATACGTCATCGTAATCATTCATAACAATATGAATTGTAAACCAATTCTCAATGTTAACGATGGAAAAATACATTCATTTAAAAATGTAAAACTATAGTTCTTCAACAGTTGCCATAGTAACACATCTCCTTTCCCTGTCAAATCTAGATAGGCGTTTATTGACTTTGTGACAACACATCAAGCTCTAAATCAATTTGATACTACTGAAATACTGTATGTGAGAAACATGACTACCACTTGTTTTTCCTAAGGCAGACTTTAATGAGGCAGCAGTAAACAGAAGTATATTTTTTGTCATAGTATCCCAGCTTTTTGAATTTGTAATAACAAAATGACTATGGGATTAAAGTGCAGAGTTTCATCTTAAATTTGCATTAGTATTTTCATTCAAATCAGATGAATAATTTTAAAATAATAGCCAATTATTTCCATAGTTCTCTCTATATTAGGCTACTGAATGTAGTTGATCAAATGAACATTATGTGCAATTAGGTAGTCATGTTAAATATTGCTCCCAATTCTTTGCATGCTAGGATTGCCTGTGTAGGACTTTTAGAGACTCTCCAAACGCAGGGCATCTTTGTGTTTGATGCTCTCCCAAGCCTGTACTGCATCTCTATTTCTGGGCCTTTTTCAGTCCTGTTTTCAGCAAGTCTAAGGGATGCTTAATAGATTATTGACTTACACAGTCAAGAACCTTTTACGTTTTGACCGTCAAAAACTTTACATGGTAAAATGCATTATAATACTTATAGAGTAATTGGGTTGAATCTGAGTAGACATGACGGGTGTATCTAATTGCTTTCATGTCATTGCTGTAAATAATATATTTGTTTAAAACAACTTGGTTGAAGGAAAAGTTCTGTATTTAGGGTCCCGAAGCAGAATTCTTGATCTAAATACCATGATAAGTATATCTAAAGATTGTTCTAAATCTGATCAATATATCCAAATATTTATGTTGTTTAGAGCAAAAATCTAAAGCTGTAAGGTGTGCAGAAGACCGTAAGGGACAACAATATGTCATTTGTCAAGCTTAAATTGTCTCAATATCATGGTGCAGCTTGAAATTCCATTTTGTTATTCAAAACATAATTGGAACCAATGGTGTACATTTTTCAGGGCTTAGAAACAAGTCAATGATTAGCAACAGGTGTAATTAATTGTTCCCTGCCCATAATCACCAGCCAGTCTGTGGTCTCAGCAGTGCCCTAAAGTCATCAGGTAGTCCATTATCTTACAGTTGCCATGTCATATGTAGCACATGTAGACATTTTTGCTCCAATGCAGTGCTAATTAACCATCTCCAAAAGACAACTTCAAATTAAGTGGGTTTCATTTAATATCCATATCTTTGGGAAATAAGGAATTAATGAACTCCCATTCATTCTGTATTGTTTAAAAACCATTTCATCATTCATTCTGAAAAATGTTTTAAAGCATTTGAAGTGAGAGGTCTTGATGAAAAATATAATAAATGTTATTTTACAGTCTGTATTTAGCAATAAATAAGTACCCTTGTCTAACATATGCATCCATTTCCTTGTTGTGATTGGCACTATTTCCCTTCCTAATTTTTTCCTAGTGCAAGGACGTTAAAGTAAAAGTTATGTGCCTGAAAAGTTGTCAATGTACTTAAAAGACAATGTTTTTCCCAGTGTTGTGGCAGCTAGACAACAACTCCCTCACACCCCCATAACATCATGATGTACGGTATGGATTTTGCTCTCGGTAACAGGCACACTACAATTTCTCATTCAGATGGAGATAGATTTTAAATACACTTTTTGTTGCAAAATCAATTGTGGCCTGCTCACTGAGCGCCGTCTATTTGTTTTCACCTCACATTTTTTTCAACACCTATTCCATTTGATGAATTACACCATGCTGAAAACAATGTATGGCTGTGGTATCCTATGCTTTTTTGTGAGTGCACAATTTCCCCCCATTCCTTGAATTAGGCTGACATTTACTGTCCGAAAGCCTTCCTGACATTTAGTTTAAAGAAAAATCATGTTGATAAACTGGACAGTCCGCTAAATTGTCCAGGCCTAAGCATTAAAAAGTAATAAATTAAATAAAGATGTCAAGAATAAAAATCTAGTTTAAATTGTTACATGCCAGATACAAATTTCTTCTTTTAAGGTGAAATGCTTACGAGCCCTTTCTTGCAGTATTTGCAAGTAAAGACAGTAAAGTATAATAATATAATTTTAATAAAAGTTTGTGGTTTTGTGACAAGTCTTTGATGATTCTATGGGACTCCCACCGAATAATGTGCATAGCAAATGCCATACTTAAAATGCTGGTGTTGATGCAAAATAAACTGGATGTACATTTTTGAGCATTATGTCAAAACCATAGACTTTATATATTAATGGACAAAGCATCTGGTTCGTAGAGTGAAGCAAATGCGGTGCCATAAACCAGCATTCTATCTGAATTCCAGCGGGGGGGCGACACGTGCGGTTGCAAAAGGAGGTTTCTGTTGAAGTCTATGAGAAAGTGATCCACTTCTTACTTCATTTATTAACTCAGTAAACATTTTCATAATGTGTTTATGGTCTCCATTGCTAGTCCATTAGGTCTTCTGAAATGCAGAATGATGTTAATTTTTTAAATTATGGTTTCCTTGAAAAAAAAAAAAATCGGCGATAAAGCAGGGGGTGTTTTAGGGCATGGCAATGGCGTTCGGTTGTACGACAAGACAATCAAAGGAGTCGGCAGTTCAGTTTTTCCAGTGAGTAATGTTACATTTTGTTTAACATTTTGCTTTAATACTCTTTTTCGTTAGCCAATGTTAGCATCCCAATTAATATCAGTTAGCTAGATAGATTACTCCTCCCTCTCATCTAATATTGTCACATCCGCAACCAAGATGGCTGTGAAATTGATCGTAAGATGGTTGACCAGCTGGGTTGTGCTGGTTGACCACCCTACTGGAAAATCCAGCTTGACAAGAACAAACATCCCAAATATTAGAAGTATTTAGGATAAATAAAGTACATTACTAGTACAATTAACTTTTTTTGCATGTGTTGGAATATGGCAGCTGGTTGAATATCGATCAGTTTGTAACTTTCACACATTGGTCAACCAGCTCAATAGACAAGACCAGCTCTTAGAAGCTGGTCCGTCATTTTATGTCCATTTTACCAATCCGGTCTCAAGCAATAACAAAGCTTGCCCAAGCTGGTTGACCAGCTTGACCAGCTCATGACCGTTTCGACCAAGCAATTCAACCAGCGCAACCAGTTACCAGCTATCATGTTGATGGGTTACCAGTTATCATGTTCCAAAACAAATGCTGAGCTGGTCAAGGTGGTCACCAGCTTGAGGTGTTCAAGCTGGATTTTCTAGCAGGACTTTGCAAGGATTTTGGGGCTCATGCCGAACGTCTCAGTCTACTGAGTGGGGAAAGATGATGCAGTGCTTTTTTTCTGCCATACACAATTCCATCTGTGTTTGTGGACCATGTTACTTTCTTGTTGATCTGAACCCCAAGAAACCTGCATTTTTCAAACTACTCCACTTCAGCCCTGTCGGTGAGGATGTGGGCGTGCTCTTCTCTACACTTTCGGTAGTCCACAACCAAATCCTTATGATAGAGTATAACTGATGGCTTGAATTGAACTCCCACATTGTCCTTAAATTTTGTTCTAAAAGCTTTTTGTTGTCTAGAGGATAGATCATCTGACCTGCAAGTGAAAGCTTGCTACATTGAATACATGAGCCTTTAAGGTCTTTCATCCCTGGTTTTCATCCATGCAGCTGTGCAGTTGATTGCGCACCGCCTAAAAATTATAAGGGTTCGTTTAAATGTGTGAGCTCAATGTTGGTTGGATCTTGTGTACAACAATAAAAAGTGGTATACTGTCAAGGTTAAAAATAAATACAGCGCATACAGTATGATGAAATTATAGTTTGAATTTAATAAAGCATACTGCAGTGATGTTTTGAAATAAATAAATACTGTGTATTACAATGGTGATCTACTTTAAAAGGTGGTACCTTACTGAAATATTGTTTTCTGAAAGAAAACAGAAAAATAAATTACAGTACAATCAAATTCTGTTTCAAAAGAAGTTGCTGCTGCGGAACAATTTCTAGGAGCGTACTGACGATTCTGCAAATTATAACTTTTTGTGTGTGGGGGTATTTGTATTATTTTTATTGACAATACATTAGGAAGCATAGATTAGGGAGACAGGTATGTAGAGGAAAACTGCGAGGAAGGCCACAATATGCCTTTGTCGTGGATAAATGCCTTCAGTTCATGCAAAGCCTTTAGTCGTCTTGCATAAACCGCAAGTTTGAGATCTCCCCAGAGTGGCTCGATGATATTAAGGTCAGGAAACTGTGATGGCCACTCCAGAACCTTCACCTTTTTCTGCTGTAACCACAGGAGTGTCAACTTGGCCTGGGTAATTTTTGTGCTGGAATGTCCAAGAGCTGACTTCTGAAGCCACCGTTCCCCCCTCCAACTCGGAAATGTATGTTTTATCTTATGTTGTGAATTACATTCCTGTAAATTGTTAAATTATTACTATCCGTGTACTAACTGAGTGGTTTGTGCCTGACTCCTCCTTTCCTCACACAGCCTGCATTTGTAACAGATAATTTTGAAGTGCTCTTAATTTTTTCCAGAGCTGTACAGTCATGGTCAAAAGTTCTGAGTATTGGTCTCCACAAAGTTTGCTATAGTGTACTGAAGTATAATTTCAAGCATTCCATATGTGTCAAAGGCTTTTATCAACAATTACATTAAGTTTATGCAGATTCAACATTTGCAGTGTTGACCCTTCTTTTCCAAGACCTCTGCAATCCGCCCTGGCATTCTGTCAATTAACTTCTGGGCCACATCCTGACTGATGGCAGCCCATTCTTACATGATCAATGCTTGGAGCATGTCAGAATTTGTGCATTTTTGTTTGTCCACCTGCCTCTTTAGGATCAACCACAGGTTCTCAATGGGATTAAGGTCTGGGGATTGTCCTGGCCAAGGACCCAAAATGTTTATGTTTTGTTCCCTGAGCAACTTAGTTATCACTTTTGTCTTATGACAACGTTCACCTTCATGCTGGAAAAAGCATTGGTCATCACCAAACTGTTCTCTGATTGTTGGGAGAAGTTGTTCTCAGAGGATGTGTTGGTACCATTCTTTATTCATGGCTGTGTTCTTAGGCCCACTCCCTTGGCTGAGAAGCATCCCCACACTCACTGTAAGAAAAATCTGTTACCACTTGTTACCACCCTTGACTGTGTTTGCTAGTGACAAAGACATGGTTATTGAACTACGTCATTTTCGCATCATGAGTACCTTGGACAAAATCACAAATGTTACGTATTCATTCCCGTACATTTTCCTTCTGTAGTAGTTCAGATTTCCATAGTATACTTGCCAGTGAATTAGATCTGCCTGACTCTTGCAGTTGTAGCCCAATCCTCCCAGATTTCTGAAAGAAATCCTCTGCTGATTCTTCTGAGAAACTTGGGAATTTAACCACTTTACCAAAATTGTTCAACCCTATGCAAGGCACAGGCCTGCAAAATGATTCCTTTTGGCATTTGGTGTAAAGTGTAACAGCAAAATGGAAATAATTTAATTTGAACAGTCATGATAGTAGTGGGTACGAAAACATTTTTTAATACTAATTGAATTACATTGAAAAAATGTATGTGTTTGTTAATTGTTAAGTTTTGACAGAATAATTGGTCAATATACACACAAAAGCAGGGATGATAGAACAATTCTGAAGTATCAACATACGTTAGTCCAACATATCATTTTTTGAGTGTAACTGTGTTATGTCAACAGAATGCACATACATGGGTTATGTTACATTTAAGTAATATTATTCATTACGGTGTTACCGAAATTCTAATGTTACTTAAATGCAACATAACCCAGTTATGTGCATTCTGTTGACATAACACAGTTACGTTAGTCCAACATATCATTTTTTTGAGTGTACAGAAGAACATGCTGGAAAATATCTGATGGAAAATCGATTCATGTCATTACAACGTAATTCTTTTTCATTCAATCTACATGATTCAATTTAATAGATCTGAATTTGCTTAAAATTTTGTTCACTGAAAGCAATTTAATTACACAAAGGGACAAACACAATTCATTTATGCAGATCAAACATAATTTGTATTGGTACATCATGATCTGCCAACCCACATTGTCCAGTTTTTTTAGTGTAAGTCAACTTTTGCATAGAATTTTTAGGTAGTTCCATCAAGCCCAATCTTTGTCGAAGCTATCCTAAGATGTGGCTTGTTGGAATTAAAAATTTGATGCAAAATGTTTTAGTAAGTAGAGATGGCAGTTTTTTTCAGTGTTTGATGTGTTAATTTATCAAACAGCATGATCATCTGGCTGGCTAAGGAGAGTTACCTTAAAATACAATATTATATATTGTGATTATAATGTTATAAACTGCTCAAAAACATAAAGGGAACAGTAAGATAACACATCCTAGATCTGAACGAATGAACTAATCGTATGAAATACTTTTGTCTTTACATTTGAATGTGCTGACAACAAAATCACACAAAAATTATCAATGCAAATCAAATTCATCAACCCATGGAGATCTGGATATGGAGTCACACTCAAACTCAAAGTGGAACTACACACACTACAGGCTGATCCAATGTAAAAAAAAGTCAAAGAGGCTCAGTGGTGTGTGTTTGGCCTCCACGTGCCCGCATGACCTCCTTACAATGCCTGGGCATGCTCCTGATGAGGTGGCGGATGGTCTCCTGAGGGATGTCCTCCCAGACCTGTACTAAAGCATCCGCCAACTCCTGGACAGTCTGTGGTGCAACGTGGCGTTGGTGGATGGAGCGAGACATGATGTCCCATATGTGCTCAATCGGATTCAGGTCTGGGGAACGGGCAGGCCAGTCCATAGCATCAATGCCTTCCTATTGCAGGAACTGCTGACACACTCCAGGCACATGAGGTCTAGCATTGTCTTGCATTAGGAGGAACCCAGGGCCAATCGCACCAACATATGGTCTCACAAGGGGTCTGAGGATCTCATCTCAGTACCTACTGGCAGTCAGGCTACCTCTGGTGAGCACATGGAGGGCTGTGCGGCCCCCCAAAGAAATGCCACCCCACACCATTACTGACCCACCACCAAACCGGTCATGCTGGAGGATGTTGCAGGCAGCAGAACATTCTCCACAGCGTCTCCAGACACTGTCATGTCTGTCACGTGCTCAGTGTGAGCCTGCTTTCATCTGTGAAGAGCACAGGGCGCCAGTGGCAAATTTGCCATTCTTGGTGTTCCCTGGCAAATGCCAAATGTCCTGCACGGTGTTGGGCTGTAAGCACAACCCCCACCTGTGGACGTCAGGTCCTCATACCACCCTCATGGAGTCTGTTTTTGACCGTTTGAGTGGACACATGCACATTTGTGGCCTGAGGAGGTCCTTTTGCAGGGCTCTGGCAGTGCTCCTTCTGCTCCTCCTTGCACAAAGGCTGAGGTAGCGGTCCTGCTGCTGGGTTGTTGCCCTCCTACGGGCTCGTCCACGTCTCCTGATGTACTAGCCTGTCTCCTGGTAGCATTTTTATGCTCTGGACACTACGCCGACAGACACAGCAAACCTTATTGCCACAGCTCACATTGATGTGCCATCCTGGATGAGCTGCACTACCTAAGCCACTTGTGTGGGTTGTAGACTCTGTCTCATGCTACCGCTAGAGTGAAAGCCTCGCCAGCTTTTAAAAGTGACCAAAACAGCAGCCAGGAAGCATAGGAACTGAGAAGTTGTCTGTGGTCACCACCTGCAGAACCACTCCTTTATTGGGGGTGTCTTGCTAATTGCCTATAATTTCCACCTGTTGTCTGTTCCATTTGCACAACAGCAAGTGAAAATGCTTTTATTTAGTTTCAGTCAATTAACTGATTCCTATATGAACTGTAACTCAGTAAATACTTGGAAATTGCTGCTTTTCTAATTATGTTCAGTATAGTTTTGGAAGAAATAGCATGGCATCTGTGATAAATTAGTTACATGTTATGTAATTCATCCTCATAAATAATATGGTAAACAGAACAAAGCCATGTTTAAAACTCATATTCTTGTCGATGTCTGGCGGAGCAGATATTGATTAGATTAGATAGATAGATGTCTTCACTGTCCACCGGGGAAAGTTGTTGACCTTCAATTCTCCCCGGAGGTCGAGGCATCCACCAAGAGCTGTGGAGGAGTTCTTGAAGTTGTTTACGGAGAAAATTGACCACAGAGCACAGCCCACTCCTGTTGTACCTGACACCTCACCACATTTTCCCATTACTACAGTAAATTTTGAACAATTCCAAAACTGAACTATGGGACACAGGGGCACTGCCAGGAATTTTGGGCCCCATGACAAAAAATCTAATTGGGCAGCTGTTGTCACTATATCTATTTTTTGGGGCCCCTGTCAGTCATGGGCCCTTGGAATTTTCCTAACTCTTCCCCCCATACGGTGCCCCTGATGGGACATTGTAAAGCACATGAAACCATCAACAGCCCCACTATCCCCTAGCAGACTATCAAAGATGTCCTTGATGCTATTGGTCCCTCCATTCAATGTATTCTTAATTCCTGACTTGTCACCGGCACCCGACATGTTTCAAGCATGCGGTTGTTCAGCCTATGCTAAAGAAACATAATCTGGATGCAAAATGTCATGATAATTTCATCTCTAAACTGCCATTTATTTAAAGAAATATATAAAAATTTCTAAATATTTTGGAGAAGGTGGTGCAAGCTGCTTCCACACCTCAACTCATCAGAGATCCTAGAGCCATTTCAATCTGGGTTCAAAGCCTGTCACAGCACTGAGTCTGCCCTGTTGGGGGGGCAAATGACCTGTTGCTCACCCTTGACTTGGTTGATTATGCCATTCTGGTCCTGTTGGATCTTAGTGCTGCATTTGTGCTTAGTGCTGCAGTCTAGGACACAATTTAAAATACTGCTGATGGTTTTTAAAACTCTCCACGCCCTGGCCCCCAGCTACATAGCTGGTATCATTCATCTCCATGTAGCCGACAAGTCCCTCAGTTCGTCCAGCCAAGGTCTCCTCCATGTCCCACGGTCCCAGCTTAAGCAAAAAGGTGAGAGCCTTTTCTGTTGCTGGCCCTCAGCTGTGGAACCAACTGCCACCGTCTTAGCTTAAATCACTGATCTGAAAGTGTATTTATTTTCTTTATTTCTTTATTATTACTTTGGTCAGTGCAAGCTCTGTTTAAATGTGCTATAAAACGAAATTCTACTTACTTACAAACACACAATTAACCATATAATGTATAAATAAACTAAAAGTTTTAAGGCACCCAGTAACTGCAATTAGGCCAGGGGGCTTTTCTAAAGGGATCTTACAAATAATGAAGCCTGTTTTCTATAGTGAGATATTTGTGATCTGCATTCCTGCAGTTTTGATGAATTACTTTATCGATGACATGATCCTCATGCACGAAAGCTTTCGGGAAAATCTAGAGCTTTTAGTAATGAACTGTAGCCTATAGAGCTTGAAAAATATCTATGTGCAGCCATAACCTATACTGAAATTATACTGAAATTATACTGTAAGTAGCAACCAAAATGACCTGCTGAAATAGTTTAGTAATAGTTAATTTTCTGTTTATTATTATTAATAAGAATGGTTCAATGGATTTTTATATGTGCAAAATACATTTTGATTCTACAGTTTGTTCATAACTGCAAGATACCTGTCTGGATCTCCACTGATTGAACTCCACTTCCACCTCTTGTTTAGAAAAAAGATTGATAAACATGCACACACATGCATTCATTCCTCCTCTGAATATTTCCCAAAAGCATTTTTATATGATTGCTTGCATAATTTATTTATTTATTTTCAGTCATGCGGGGAAATTGGATCTTTGGAAAATGATAAACAGGCCCCTTGATTGCTTTGAGATTCGAGTGGTAATTGTCTTCTTCAAATGTCTTTCTTTTTTTCAAATATTACTCCATACATCCAATTCAATTGGAATTTTTTTCCTTCCCAAAAAACATAATAATACAGTACCTTACTCTTTGCAATGCTCCACAGCTCATGTGGGCCGTTACCACAAACAGAACACATCAGACAGGATCCACAAGTGTAGATGTACAGCCACAGGGCATCAAGTCTTCAACATGGCCCTGTTTGTCAGGTATCAGATTAAAATACTCTTGTATTTTCAATTTTCTTTTCTTTGCATAATGCAGCCTGAGAGACAGAGAGCAACGATCACAAAAGAATCACTCTCAGTGTTTATAAAGATCCATTGGACCTATATACACACTGAAGAGTGTCAATCTAACACTTAGGCAATGGCTATACTCCCGATAAAAAGGCTATACTCCCGATAAAAAGCTATTCTCCCGATAAAAGGGCTATACTCCCGATAAAAGGGCTATACTCCCGATAAAAGGGCTATACTCCCGATAAAAGGGCTATACTCCCGATAAAAGGGCTATACTCCCGATAAAAGGGCTATACTCCCGATAAAAGGGCTATACTCCCGATAAAAAAACTACTGTATATTCCGTGTCATAGGGCTACACTCCCTGTAATAGGGCTACACTCCCTGTAATAGGGCTACACTCCCTGTAATAGGGCTACACTCCCTGTAATAGGGCTATACCCTCTGTAATAGGGCTATACTCCCTAAAAAAGGGCAAAACTCCCTAAAAAAGGGCAAAACTCCCTAAAAAAGGGCAAAACTCCCTAAAAAAGGGCAAAACTCCCTAAAAAAGGGCAAAACTCCTTGTAAAAAGGCTATACTCTCTATTAAAGGGCTTTACTTCCTATGAAAGTACTATATTCCTTATAGAAGGCTATATGTTTTAAAGTCAATTCACTGGCTGCCTGTTAGTTTTAGAATAAATTATAAAATAGCTCTTTTGGTTTTTACATCACTTCATGACCTTTCACCAAAATATGTCAGATATGCTTCTGAGATATGTAACTGGCCAGTTGCTCAGATCTACTCACACTGGTCTTCTAGTTGTACCGAAGGTCAGAACCAAAACGTTCGGTGAAAATCTGAGAGGTGTAGGATCCATTGACATTTTTAAAAGGACTCTTAAAACATTATTTTAACCTTGTTTTTTAAATTTTTGCTTGCATTGCACTGGGTTTTCTATATACATTTTAACTTTCTAAATTGTTTTTTATTCATCTATATTGTCCCACTTGCAAATGTACTTGTTTTAATTGTGCTTTTATTGTCATGATTGTGCATGTTCAGTACAAATTAATGCATTTTATGTACAAATAGTGCTCTATAAATAAAGTATGATTGATTGATTGATGTTCGATCTGACCACATGGGCCACCCTTCGATCCCCACATACATCAATGAGCCTTGACCACCCATGACGTTGTTGCCGGTTCACTGCTTTTCCTTCATTGGATCACTATTGATAGGTACTGGCCACTGCAGACTGGGAACACCCCACAAGAGCTGCAGATTTTGAGATGGTCTGACCCAGTTGTCTAGCTATGTCAGAATATCTCCAGAACTGCAGCTCTTGTGGGGTGTTCCAATATTACATTTCACGCTGGTTTAGTATGTCAAATTAAATATAAATATATATTTTTCTTTATCACATTTTATGTACATAAGAAAAATGCAGTGTCAGTACCTTGGATATTGAAAACCTTATCATTGTCACGGTCATGTGGTGGTAGAGTAGAGAGGAGGACACAGGCAGGCAGTTTAGCCAGCGTGATAGCTGGAATTATTAGAATGGGTCCGGGAAGAACCAAAACGAGCAGGTTGCAGGCTACATTCTAGTCGATGTGCAATACAGAGAATAACATAGCCTACGTGCTATTTACAGCTGCACGGTACGCTGGCTGGCTACTACTCAAATGCTCCTTCTGGCAATACGCACACTCTATCTACTTAACCGGAGTGACTGGCACAACATCAGGACAGGTAACACTTAATGCACATACGAACGAACTAGAAGACTCACTTTTCACGAGGTAGCTCAGAAATTGTCCCGGACCAATCTTTCAAAACACAACCGTACTTAACGCTGACAGTAGTCAATAATCCACGCCTCCTACCTAGTCGGGGCTACACATATACCTGATCTTAACTCCTAACAGGACACGGCTGTTCCTAATGGGAAATCAATCCAAACTAATCCATACTGCTGTAAGAAGTCTGACTCCATTTCCCAGCAAACCCAACTAGCAAAGAGGCGTGGTTAACCCATAAGGGAAATAGATGAATACATAAAACGGAGAACACAAACACCATCCAAATGCACTGAATCCATTAGAAATAATAAAGAATACACATGAGTCCGATCTCAGTCCGTGGTGACGCCAGCCCTCACTGGCTGGGCGTTACAATCATAAACCTTTCAAACACAAATTTTTGTGTCTTACTATGGGGAACACCATTATAAGAGAACCAGAGTTACACAACTATCTTATGTCAATGTACAGTACATCTCTCTATAGCTAAGCCTTTGAAGCCTCACTCATGACAAAATAATGTACAGTAGACTGCTGTGATATTATTCTGTGGCCAAAACGCTGTGTAACGTTTCATTACACTTTTTTTGGCACATGACACCTCTACTCTGCAGGTCGATTATTATCCCTGCTGGATGACAAGGCAGTTACAGGAGTGGTAATGTCACCTCAAAGTAGCACTGTATTAGCAATGGTGATGGTTCATGTTCTGCATAACATTGTATGGTCCCAAATGAACAGCCACCTAGCAATTTTATTTATTTATATATTTTAGACCTATTTTCTCCACTACCAATATCTTCTGTTCAATTGCCAATTTGGCCTTGTCTTGCTTAGCCTGGAAAAATCCAGACCCAAATCCGGAGGAGATATGGGTCTGGCTTCGAGTAATGAAAATGACCCAACTCGAGGGGAGGCACAAGCATGTGTTTGAAAATCTCAAGGTACGCAATTGGATAACACTACGACCAATCACCAGTGGTTTTTCGCTAAGCCCCTATGGCAGAGCTAACTGGTAGATAAAACTCTTGCCATAGACCATCAGGTCGCAAAACAACAAAAACGTCCTTTTATAAAAAAGGAACGATTCGAGCGCCGTCATAGGGGCTTCTGTTCCTCTTTTAGACAAATATCCAAGTCTAACTTGTTCATTGTAGTGGCCAAAGTCATTTTAAACAACTGGTGTTAATCCATAGCGATCTTAGAATGTTTACTAATGACTTCGAGGTCGCAGCTCTGTCGTGTCGTCATCTGTTTAACACACCTCTGGCACGCCTATATCAGATACACCGATGTGATTGGTGCAGCTCGGCTACAAGGGCATAGTTAATGAGCAGAATTACTCGGTGCCAGAGTAACTTGCTGAGCAAATTCAAATTGTGCTCTCGCGAGAACTCTGGATTTCCAGGGTATGTCTTGCTGGCAATTCCATAACAATCACGCGGGACAGGCAAAGATCGATCAAAAGCATCCTCCATGTGCGCTTTGCCAAACTGGTCCGATTCTTTTGACATTGCACATTCAACATGGAAGAATTTAGGTGATTTACGCATGCTGAGGCTACACAATCAACAACTATTTACCCCTACAGTACACCACCAGGGAGTTTTTACTTTCCTTCCTATATAATAACAGTCTAGATAAAATGCTCAATGGAAAGCCAACAGAGATCCGAAAGCGTGGTATTGTCACAGAATTAATTGCATGATTACAAGAACTCGAGTGGTGAACGGATAACTAGCTAATTGACTAATGGACCAATTATACAGGATAACTGCTCAAAACAAACACCAGTAAACATTCAAGACACCAATAGCTTTGTATGAAGACAGTGAAACTAAATAAAACATGGATACCAAAGACTGGGATACCTCAAAACCATGTACATTATGCATTTGATTACAATCACAAGATACTTTTATTCAAAAATATATTTTCTTACTGTTGATGCCAGAAGGAACAAAACCCACAACTAGCACACAACTCCCAACTGAAAGACAGCTTTGTTCCCAGTGATATCAATTCAAGGAGGATCTAAAGCATCTGTCTGGTGCAGCTACAGTACACTTAATTCCTTAGCCAGGCGAGTCCAAAACAAAATCATTTTCGCTGCCAAAAATATATTTTCGGTACCTTTGGTCCAACTTAACATATTTTGTGCTCTCTCAAGTGTTATGACAAACATGTATTATTCATTTGTCATTGTTTATTGGGAGTTTATTACCCAAGTGGATACAACCACAGAACTGAAATCTGTTTACTTTTCTAGGTCAATACAAAACAGTGTTCTAAGAATTCTATAAGTAAGATGCTGACATGCTTGCATAACACAAGACCTTTTACATTGACTCTGTGAATGCTACGGTTGTTATGTAGCTGAAAACCCCCGAAACAGACAATAGATACCTAGGATTTTGGACACTTCAAATATGCTTTGAATTAGGAATAAGAAGAGCGTAAACAAGCTTTTCACTGAAACATACATGCACCTCTGCAGATGTGAAAGGTTGAATTAAAGTGACACATGCAAACTCTGGTCAATTAACTTGCACCCAGAGCTTGTACACAACAAACACCCTAATATAAAGGTCAGCATCATAACAAGGCACATGACTGACAGCCAATCAGCTGACATCTGGTTCTCTCAAAATAGTGGCTCATGTCTAGATTAAGGCCAAATATGTCTTTTTAATGTGAGTCAAACATGGCTGCCAGGGTTACCCATGAGGAATTTGCAGAAAGCAGTCACCCACCACTCCCCGCCCCCCTCTTGCTCTCTGCTCCTCATTAAGAGAGATCAAGCATGATATTAGACACACACACATCCCCTCATACTACATTCTGCATGTTTCTCTCTGTCTTTTACCCTGTATTTTGTACGCTTTTGGAGTTAATGAGCACTGATGTGTGTGTGTGTGTGGGGGGGGTGGGGGTGGGGGGGGTGTGTGTGTGTGCACGAGAGAAAGAGAGCGACCCTATCCGCCATTTGAACTGACAATTAATAACAGCGTTTACAGCCACCCTCCATGCTTAAGAGCTAACAACCAAGCCTCAAGTCACTGATCATTGACTTGGATAACAACCAATTACAAGTAAAACACATCCATGCAACTTTCATCATCCACATCAATCTTCCCTGTGATTAAATGCTGATTGGTCAACATTTTAAGAGTTGAAAGGTATGATTAAATCATAATTTCTTGATTAGTAATTTTTTCAGCCTGCAGCCATTTTGGTTTCCGTCTGAAAAGTGAAAGAGCAGCAGATGCTTATGTATTTTGTGTTTAGTCACCGTTCTCAATCAATACAACACCATTGTTCCTACTGTTATCAAGGTGGCTATTACTGGGTCTCAAATATTGTTCTAATCCATATAGTTAACTACTTTGACCAGGACTTAGAGGAAAACTGTTATTTATGGTTGGTATTTGCAGTTTTTAATCCATTGAATAGATCTTTTGTGTCTCTTGCTAAAACTTCTAAACCTTTGTAAGCTGTGTCAGGTAAATGTGATTGTGTTCCGTGCAGACTTAGATTTATCATTTTTTGTTATCTGATCATAAAATCAGCTGCACATTTTCAGCCTCATTTCTAGTTATATACTGTACATAAAATGAATAAATAAAGGTTGATTTAATGTAGTTTTCAGTTCTTTATAAGACTGCTGTATTACTTGGTACATTATTACTTTGTAGGAAGGATCAAGGTTTCAATCAGCAAATATAACATTAAGAGGTTACCTGTGAACTTGCAAACTGTGCTTCCAACTATGCTTCTAACATTGTCTTCAGTGCTTTTATCTTTTTGTATCCTTTTCCTTGTTTGTAAAAGGGTGATGTTCACCTCTTAATATTTTGGATCATTATTTTGACTTAGCCATGTTTCTTACACGCAGTAAAACAAAGACACACAACAATGGCTTAGCCAGTTCAGGTATTTTATGTGTTCCAGCTCAAGCACACCTGGTGCCACTAATTAAGCATTTGTTGTGTTGAGCAATTTCAATTGCTTTTGTTTGATTTGTTCATTGCAAACAGCTGAGTCTGTCAATTTAAACAATAAATCTGATTTGCAATGGAGGTTGAAGCATTTTGAATGCAATGGCACATTAGACAATAAATAAACACAAAAAACTTAATTTAAATTCCAATAGTTTCACATAAATAACATACAAATTTCAGCTCCACTGACACCTCTTGGTCTTACTGCCTGCAGTAACAATGGAACATATTCCTGCAGGTGTCAAAACACACATGGCACGTCAGCTTGCATCTTGTGGAGGAAGACTGCAGGTGGATTGTCCTCCCCACACAAGCTGCAGAAAGCAGTATCGTCATGTTTTATATTAAGCAAATTAAATACATAAAAACAAATAAAAATAATAATAATAATACATGGTACTTACAGCGCTTTTCAAGGACCCAAAACGCTTTACAAAAACTAGCAAAATAAAGAACAAAGAAAAACTTAAAGACAACAGCAAAGGGGATAAATAATGTCTAAATATTCAGTATATGTACGTAATACAGCAAGGATTGTACTTTATAAAACAGAGTGAAACATAATTAGTGGCCGAAGGTGGTGTGACAAATGTGGCTGCTGGAGCATCTCATGCTTCTGAGGTGGACTGTTTTTTGTTAAACTAGGCTCTTGAAGGAATACATTTGTTAAACATCAGCTTTTGCTTGTCCATCTTATGCAGAACGACTTACAGTGCAGTAACAGGGACATCCAAATGGAGACACTTATGGTAAAATGCATCATTTTGTTCAAGGACGCTATAACATTTGGCACAGTCAGGAATTGAACCGGCAATCTTCAGACAAAAAGTCTGAACATTTCGGTTTAAATGTAATGCGTTATGTTTAGCAAAACTAAAACATTGCATTCCAGCATAAGAACCATATTCCATCTGTATAGAAGGTGGTGGGAGTATCATGGTTTGGGCTTTTATTGCTACATCTGGGCCAGTATGGCCTACCACTTTCGAAAGAATATGTATTGTAAATAACAATCTAGGGTCAATCTTTTTGCATCAAGGAAAATATTAAATAATCAATTAATAATCCAGTCCAAGATTCTACATAAAATGCATACAGCCACAACTACCTGTGTATCTTAGCATATCATATCAGCCCTCATCTGGTTAACGATGGCTTCCACAGTAGAGTCGGTACTGTACCAGAGAGCCTTCTTTCTCTGGAGCAAGTACTGTCAATAGGCCACTGTGACAACCTTGGTAACCCCAGCTGATAAATATGTCTGCCGAGGTACACCGTGTACCTAAGTAGATAAGAAATAATAAACAGAAGCAGATGGAATTTGTATAAAGTAGGTCATCTTCAGAAATCAAAAGATGACTAACCGTTGCAGCCCAGAAGACAGATATCCCTGCCCCACAGTCTTCCATGGAACATGTCCACCTCACTCCATTGCTTCCTCTTTACTTTTGCTCCATTCCACATTGTAAACTCATACAAAATATACATGTAAATATACATAAAATCTGCAAAAAAAACATAATCTACTGTTTCAGCAAACTTAACTTGTAATGATTTGTATGAACATGAAAATACTCAACAACTAAGACATACGCTGAAGTTCCACAGACATGTGACTAACAGAACTGCTGCTGAAGGGAGTGGCGGTGGGCAGGCTGCTGCCAGAGGCTGTGGCGGTGAGCCCGTTGGCCATCTTGGAATGACCAAACAAAGAAGGCGGGTGAACCCACTGAGGTCGTCCAAGAGGGGGTGGTCTGCCTCCCACAGGGCCAGGGTGAAGGTAAGGGCCGAACCCTCCAGGTCCGAGGGCTCGGACCCGCTTATGAGGACAGGCATCTCCTTCTCCTCACTCTCGGACCACCGAGAAATGGAGTCGACGGACGTCTTGGGAAGGGGGGCCCTAACCCTTCGACAGGGAGCCCTAGGGGCAGAAACTGGAGCCCTAGAGGCCTGGACTGGAGCTTTAGGAGAGCTAGTATTGCTAATCTGGGAGTCAGTATTAGAACTGAGGATTAAAATTGAAGAATTGGTGGCACTGAGGGACACACTGGTGATCCCCACACCCACATTTTTATTTATTTATTTAACCTTTATTTAACCAGGTGGGCACGTTGAGAACAAATTCTCATTTAAAACGGCGACCTGGCCAAGATAAAGCAAAGGTGCAAGTACAGACAGAGTTACACATGAATACAAATACACAAGAATAACACAATGGGTCAGGTAAGGGAGAAAGATAGAAAAGCGCAGTTGAATGTGCAGTTGAATGCAGTTGAATGCAGTGTACAGAGTAGCAGGCAAATACAATGAAATAAGTTAACACTAGTATGACAGTGCAAATGGTAACTGTGCAAATAAAATATAACAACAATGTAATTAAACTAAAATAATGTTCAAGTAAGTATGTACACAAAGGTGCTTATTTGGAAAATACTAAAGTAACGG
>JACXGM010017895.1:0-19429 GCA_016801145.1 Umbra pygmaea | reverse complement strand
GAAATCAAGGTGCCAGAGTCTGGAGGAAGACTGGGGAGAAGGAAATGCCAAAATGCCTGAAGTCCAGTGTCAAGTACCCACAGTCAGTGATGGTCTGGGGTGCCATGTCAGCTGCTGGTGTTGGTCCACTGTTTTATCAAGGGCAGGGTCAATGCAGCTAGCTATCAGGAGATTTTGGAGCATTTCATGCTTCCATCTGATGAAAAGCTTCATGGAGATGAAGATTTCATTTTTCAGCACGACCTGGCACCTGCTCACAGTGCCAAAACCAATGGTAAATGGTTTACTGATCATGGTATTACTGTGCTCAATTGGCCTGCCAACTCTCCTGACTTGAACCCCATAGAGAATCTGTGGGATATTGTGAAGAGGAAGTTGAGAGACGCAAGACCCAACACTCTGGATGAGCTTAAGGCCCCTATCGAAGCATCCTGGGCCTCCATCACACCTCAGCAGTGCCACAGGATGATTGCCTCCATGCCACGCCATATTGAAGTCATTTCTGCAAAAAGGATTCCCGACCAAGTATTGGGTGCATGACTGAACATAATTATTTGAAGGTTTACTTTTTCTTTTTGTATTACAAACACTTCTTTTATTGGTCAGACAAAATATGCTAATTCTTTGAGATAGGAATTTGGGGTTTTCATGAGCTGTATGCCAAAATCATCAGTATTAAAACAATAAATGACCTGAAATATTTCAGTTGGTGTGCAATGAATCTAAAATATATAAAAGTTTAATTTTTATCACTACATTATGGAAAATAATGAACTTTATCACAATATGCTAATTTCTTGAGAAGGACCTGTATAACAAAAGCAGTAACTGAGAAACATGGGATTTTGTATATAATTACAGAATTATTCTCTTGCGCGAGGATCGGAATGTAGCCTAATGGTTTTCTCTGTTTTCGCCACCGTCTGACGCAACATCAGAAATAGCTACTTTGAAATTCTTGTTTGAGAACACTAGCAACGTACATTCCCTGCTAACATGAATGCCTTTTAATTAAATGTGGAAGTAAAAAAACTCTTCTGTGTATCGTTTAGAATAGGCATCGTATTTTGACAAGTTATGTGCGCAATGTCTGTGCATCTTCAAATGGATCAAAATAGCACACGGTTGTGCCAGTAGCCGATTTTGCTGTACTACTGTGGGCTGATCTCATCTGATGATTAATTTTCAATTCCCTTATTCATCATATGCAACGCAATATAGGTAGTTAACCCTTGTGCAGCAGTTTTTTTAACAGGTAATTTTTCCTTGAAACCCCCTATGAAAACAGAACAGATTAAATATTTGGTTGATAAAAAAAATAGGAACAGTTATGTCGGAACGAAAGCAGTGAACTCTACCCACTATTCTAGACTAATATTAATCATGTGAAGCTAACAAGTGATTATGTGACTTATTTTAACTCATCCCCTTTCATGCTAGTATCTACCAATTTATCCTGGCTTTTCTGCAGTCACAACTTCCTCCAGACTTGAGATGCTGCAGCTTGGGACCGGTGAACAGTAGTAGGTAGCTCACGACAGATGGGCTGGCTGCACGTGCAGTTTCCACGTGATTTGCTATTGAATTGTAGCACTAGAGGACGTGGATTCTCTCCAAGAAGTATCAACCATAATCGGCGAGCAAAAATGCAGATTAATAATTATTTTGAAAACTGGCAATCGGCCATAATTAATTGGCCAGCCCGATTTAATAAGCAGACCTCTAGTTACAACCATGTCTGTCTGTCTGTCTCAAATTAGCGAACGTTACTAGCATCGTCAAACTAACTATGCTTAATGCAACATAGATAAACTGATCATACATCACATTACCTCTATCTTTATCCCATTTCTCCCTCTTCTCTTCTTTTTTTCTTCCCTGGGCACCAGAGGGCTTCGGTCTTTTTGACATAATGATAACTTATCAGTGAATTCGGCCATCCATCACAATTACAAACAGGTAACTGATGTCTTTAAGTGCAGCAGGCCGGGGGGAGATTAAAGCGTTACACGGACCGGGGTGGATCGGAAAAGCTATTTAGTTATGTTTTTGTGGGACGATTGCTTTTTTGTAATATTTTAAATATATTATTGCAGTTGCATTGCTTAAAAAAAAATAATTAAACACTTATTTGGGTGCCCGGGCACCCCAAGGGATGGGCGGCGCCCCTAACATTTGCCTATTCCGCCTATGCCACAGGCCGGCCCTGCCTGAATGGCAACTGTCATGTCTGGAGGAAATCAGGCACGGCTCATCACCTGGCCAATACCATCCCTACAGTGAAGCATTGTGGTGGGAGCATCATGCTGTGGGCATGTTTTTCAGCGGCAGGAACTGGGAGACTAGTCAGGATTGAGGGAAAGATGAATGCAGAAATGTACAGAGACATCCTTGCTGAAAACTTGTTCGAAAGCGCTCTGGACCTCTGACTGGGGTGAAGGTCAATCTTCCAACAGGACAACGATCCTAAGCACACAGCCAAGATAACAAAGGAGTGGCCAGTCCGCACCCATTACGGTATGGAGGGGGTACCCATCTACAAACTTATAGTACTCCGAAGTGGACCGGTGGGTGGGGTTAAAAACGTAGATATTCAACACCAATGTTCATTGGTTTCTTTACTTGAATTGACAAATTTCCTTCAGGATTCTAAATATAAAAAACAAATTGCTTTAATGCAAAAAAAATGTGTACAATGAGTTTAATTGTTTTATTTCTTTCCCAGTTCAACAGGAATTGCGGCAATCAGAGGTCCATTTTGATAACTGGCATGATTTTTAGGCATCACTTTTGTTTGTAACAAAACACTACATAGTGTAGGGAAAGATTATCTTTTATGAATTGCTTTTTTTTATTTTAAAACATCAAGAAATGATTTATAGCTTTATAAGCGTGTTTCTGAAAGATGAAGTACACTTCTCACAAGCTAAATTGTACACCCCTATTTGCTGCCTTCAAATCATCACCAGCCCTTTTTTCCACTAATTAAGCTAAAGCCATTCACCAAACTCAACCATGGAGAAACAACCCTGACAGACCGTAATAAAGCAGAGCGGAGCTGTGTGGTGCACCAAAGACGTGGTCAGTTGAAAAGGGGCATAGGCCACCTTGCATAATAGCTTGTATAAAGTCAGGTTTTCATATAAAGCTGTGATGGAAAATGGCCTTTGCGTAGGCTGTAGACTTGCATTACGTTATGTAAGCTGCAAATTCAGGACAACAACTTCTTAGGTTAGAATATTTTGGGGAAAAATACTGTAGTTTGGAATGTATTGCTGTTTTTGGAGGCCTTGTAGGAGGATGAGTTATTGGTCTTTATAATCTTTTTCTGGCACTGAAGGATTTTCTCACTCTAAGGATATTGTTATGTAGGCTATTCATACCTTTTGCTCATTATTTGTCTCTGTTGCTTTTTTGGCTATTTAAACAACCTTTTCATATAGAACACTGTTACATTAACCTTTTGATTTGGCAAATTACAATTAAAGCCTTTTTTTCATACTTACAGGCTACAGAAAAATGAACAACTGGCAAAGTACTAGTATTGTCAGTGGTGGGTTGTTCCACTGTGACCTGCTAGAGTCTCTGTTTATGACCTTGCACTAATCAAATTCAATAGTCAACCATAATATTAAGACAATGTTCAGTCATCGCTAGAGCAGTGGTTCTCAAATCTCTCCTAGGGGACCCCCAACTGTCTCAGTGTTGTTGTAGCCCTGAACGAGCTCACCTGATTCAAGCAGGTAAGGGCATGATGATTAGTTGATGACAAGTTTTATTCAGGTGTGCAAGCTCTGGAATATGTCTAATATATGTCATGGCTGGGGTTACCCAGGAGAGGTTTGAGAAACACTGCGATAGAGGACACTCGTAACTGTATCACTCAATCTTATCATGGCATGAAAATCTTAGAAGGATTTTTTTATTGCAAAATTCTGTGACCAACTTCTCATGCTAACTCAAGGTGCTTCCTGTATTTGTTCTTTCTTGTGCAGAAATTCAGGGAAAAACTTCCCTCCTTTGGGAAGAAAGAGGTAAGAAGACTTTTCTCCTGATCAACTTTGAGAGATTATAGTTTATGCTTTTTATAGAGATAACAATTTGATTTTGTAAACATTGCTTTCTGATAATTCATAACTTTATTTGGTGCATTTATTGAGATCAGTTATTGTACTACATGTGCTCTGAACATTTCAGGAGGGCTAGCATTTTATTTACAATAGGCTAGTGATGATTCCCAATTAGCAGTACTTGTCCTGTACACATGGAGGTACTTGAAGACTCATAAGCTTATTGGTGTAATGCACAACGAGTACTCGGGGTACACCAGGGGTATGTAATGCAATTTAAAATTCAGTGGTATAGTAGCAGCAAAAGCTTGGGAACCATTGGTCTAGTGAGAACCTCTAAAAGAATGTGTATTTTCAGATGATATTTGAATTGTTTCTGTTTTAAAATAATAAAATATAATCTAGTGAATTCAATTGAACTTGCAATGAGCAGAAATGTTAAGAGTCCTGCCTTTAACCTTTGTTAATTCTTTATCGGCATCACTAGGAGCTAGTAGAGTTGATCAGGTCTAGCCAGGTGCTGGTGGTCAGTGGGGAGACTGGCTGTGGTAAAACCACGCAGGTGACCCAGTTCATCCTGGATGACTACATTGACAGGGGCATGGGCTCACTCTGCAGGGTGGTGTGCACCCAGCCTCGACGTATCAGTGCCATATCTGTGAGTAACAATTGTGTGTATATGGTGTATTTTTTCTGTATATTTTTTGCCCTTGTGTTGTTTGTGTTGTGTACTCTAAAACTGTGCTTGTTTTAGGTAGCAGTGTGTATGTGTGTATATGGTGTATTGTTTCTGTATATTTTTTGCCCTTGTGTTTGTGTCGTTTACTCTGAAACTGTGCTTGTTTTAGGTAGCAGTGTGTATGTGTGTATATGGTGTATTGTTTTAGGTAGCAGTGTGTGTGTGTATATGGTGTATTGTTTTAGGTGTGTGTGTGTGTGTGTGTGTGTGTGTGTGTGTGTGTGTGTGTGTATGGTCTATTGTTTTAGGTAGCAGTGTGTATGTGTGTATATGGTCTTGTTTCTGTATATATTTTGTGTGTATATGGTCTTGTTTCTGTATATATTTTGTGTGTATATGGTCTATTGTTTCTGTATATATTTTGTGTGTATATGGTCTATTGTTTCTGTATATTTTGTGTGTATATGGTCTATTGTTTCTGTATATTTTGTGTGTATATGGTCTATTGTTTCTGTATATATTTTGTGTATATATGGTCTATTGTTTCTGTATATATTTTGTGTATATATGGTCTATTGTTTCTGTATATATATTGTGTATATATGGTCTATTGGTTCTGTATATATTGTGTATATATGGTCTATTGTTTTAGGTCGCAGAGCGGGTGGCTGCAGAGAGGGCAGAGAGTGTGGGGGACGGTAACTCTTGTGGCTACCAGATACGCCTGCAGTGGTGAGTTTTGTATTTTTTATTGGAATGTCCCTTTAAATGTTTAAATGAAGGTTTTCAGTAAATAATCATGTTTTGTGTTCATTTAAATACATAGTATATTATATTTTTTACTCTTAGTCAGAAAGGGTCCTTAGAAACTTCTGTATTATTTGCAATTTTGGCCAACGAAATCACTAAAGTTGAATTAGTTGTTCATTTTGAACATATAAGGAATGATTGACACATCCAGCCGGAAATGTGGAAAAATATATTTGTTAACAGCAAATTCCCAGACTGCAACCTTAACTTTCAGAAAGGCTTTTGGTTCTTTTTTTAAAACGGAAAATGTCAAATTTCAAAAAGGGGTCTATGTTCATATTACACACCTCTACCTTAATTGTTGGATTATTGTTCAAGGTGTCTAGAGAGATTGCAGAGCTAGAGTGAGATTTGCAATAGTGTACTACATAGAATAAAGGTTGGGAGAAGTGTCAGATAAGGTAGGTTTGGGATCCGGCCAGAGATGCATCACATAAAATTGATATGCCATGTAACACAATTAATTGGGCTTGAATCATTTTGAAATATTTTAAGTCTATGTCCAACTGGCTCTCCCTGAGTGAGAGAGCTGAGAAATTTGACAGACAGTCTACCCATGAGTCAGAGGGTTTATAAAACTAGATGCATTTTCAATGTTTGACGTGATTTCCCTTCAAGGGCATATGAAAGCAGAGCCGCAGCTGAACAGAAAATCGGGGGTTTGAACTGTAATCCTGACCCGCAGCACTTTTGATAAACCACAGAGAATGGGAACTTAGGCCTGGCAGTACAAGCTGGGTGAGGGATCACAAGGGTAGATAGCAGCTGTGTAACAATCTTCTCTGGAGGCTTCGATGCTCTTAAATTATCTCCCGGCAGAGATGTTTTGTGCATACACCAAGCTTATGTTCTTGGCTCCCGCTCAGATAGCATCATCTGTGTTTTTCTGTTCAACTCCGAGACGATGGATGGAGCGATGCAACTAATCCTATCAAGGTTGCGTGTGGGAAGCGGTGCTTATGTGTTTGGGAAGCGGTGTGTGGGAGATGGTGTGTGCGTGGGCGGTAATGTGTTTGTGGCTCAAGGACGGGATGCATTGGTTGCTTGTGCGGGAGAAGCGACAGAGCTGGTGGGCAGGGTGGGGAGTGGGTTGGTACTGTGGGATGCAATACTAACATGCCTGACTGGGAGCGGGCTCTGTCAACAAATGGACTGATTCAAAGAAACATCTTGTCACTTTAACTCTTTGGCCTCGGTTTATGTTGTGTGCATTGTGTGTGAAGAAATAGAAAGAAAAATGAAGTGCTGTTTTCCGTGCATGCTTGTGCATATACTGTGTATTTCAGTGGGTTACTGGATACTAGTGTTCTGTTAGGTTATTGGTTCTTTCTGGCGAGGGGCTTCAAAGGAGAATGGATGGATGCTTATTTTTTTCTTTCTCTTTCATCTCATCTCATTTACTGTTCTCCCTACAAAATGCATTAAACCAGTACTGTTCTCCCTACAAAATGCATTAAACCAGTACTGTTCTCCCTACAAAATGCATTAAACCAGTACTGTTCTCCCTACAAAATGCATTAAACCAGTACTGTTCTCCCTACAAAATGCATTAAACCAGTACTGTTCTCCCTACAGAATGCATTAAACCAGTACTGTTCTCCCTACAGAATTCATTAAACCAGTACTGTTCTCCCTACAGAATTCATTAAACCAGTACTGTTCTCCCTACAGAATGCATTAAACCAGTACTGTTCTCCCTACAGAATGCATTAAACCAGTACTGTTCTCCCTACTGAATGCATTAAACCAGTACTGTTCTCCCTACAGAATGCATTAAACCAGTACTGTTCTCCCTACAAAATGCATTAAACCATGCATTTTCCACATCTAGTGGCCTTACAAAGAAAAACTTTGGATTTCCTGTCAGATCTACTCTGTCATTTATGCTGAGGAACAAGTACAATGTTCTGGAATGGCCATCCCAGTCCCCAGACCTAAATATCATTGAATATCTGTGGGGTGATTTGAAGCGGACTGTCCATGCTCGGCAACCATCAAACCTAACTGAACTGGAGATGTTTTGCAAGGAGGAATGGTCCAAAATACCTTCATCCAGAATCCAGACACCCATTACAGGCTATAGGAAGGGTCTAGATAGAGGCTGTTATTTCTGCTAAAGGAGGCTCAACAAAAAATGTGTGATTTTTCTGTTGGTGTGCACAAATTAATGCACCTGTCTAATTTCGTTTTGATGCATATTGCAAATTGTTTGTTCATCCAATAAACCTAATTTCACTACGGAAATATTACTGTGTTTTTCAGTTACTTGATAGATCAAGATGGAATTGCTGATCCAAACACCCAATTATTTATAAATGAAAACCATGGAAATTGTCAGGGGTGCCTAAACTTTAGCATACGACTGCAATGAATTATAAGTAATTGCACAGTTGACAAAAAATGACAGAGAAAAAAAATAACAATTAATTTAAATGAATAATGTACATTTATTTTTGTGGGACTAATTTGGTGTAAACAACAAAAGCATGGATCCATCCTGTTTTGCATCAACGATTCAAGCTGGAATTGGTAGTGTAGTGGTGTGAGGGATATTTTCTAGGCATAATTTGGGCCCCTTAGTACCAAATGAACATTGCGTAAATTCAACAGCCTACCTGAGTATTGTTGCTGAACTTTTTCACCCCTTAACGGCCACAGTGTACCCATCTTCTAATTGCTACCTCCAGCAGGATATGGTGCCATGTCTCACATCTGAAACTGGTTTCTTGAACATCACAATGAGTTCACTGTGTGTGCGTGTGTGCGTGCATGTGTTTACAGTATCTTTTTTGGCCCAATTTGGACATTTTCGGTTTGTGGGGTACTCACTTGTTGCCGGTGCGTTAAAGCTTAATGACTGTTTGTTGAATTATTTTTAGGGGACAGCAAATGTACACTGTTATTCAAGCTGTACACTTACTACTTTACATTGTAGAAAAGTGTCATTTCTTCAGTGTTGTCCCATGAAAAGTTATAATCAAATATAAAAAAACTAGAACTGCAAGCAGTTTTGATGGGGTCCAAGCCGTCCCTGGTGAGTCCCCCCTGGTGCAAGTCGCCCCGATGACCCGCTGAGCACACAAAAGTAGAACCTGTGAAATCGGAACCAAATGTGCGTTGGCTGTGACACAAAAAAGCTGGAAAATATCATAACACCCAAGATACAAGGTCTGTAGTAAATTGCACGTGCTCTAATATTTCGAAGACATTTTAAAATGTTGAAAGAAGTTTTTTCATAATGCTCGAAAATTTCAGAGAAGACGATAAAAGTTGTCATTAGCAAGAAAACATAGAGAATTACAAACTAAGAAAGCAGATGATGAAATACCATCACATAGTATGTCGATCCGTAAACTGTCGTTCGGAAAACAGGTTTTCAGATAGCAGAGGTAATCAGAGTGCCGTACAGCCATGGCTGAGTATTCATGTACTGTGTTTGAATGAACCAATTTTTGGTTTAATTTGTCCTAATTGTACAGGAACAGGGATTAACTTAACATTGTTCCACAAAATATTGGGTCTTCTAGCATTTTAATGTAGTAATTTATGTATGTCTAACAGTCTTGTCTGTACACTGTGCCTTACACACTAAACAAAACAGAACATTTAGCAACATTTTTTCTGTAACTTTATCCCATATCCCTTTCACTGTTCAGATTAGGTCTCTATACTGTGGCCAACAGTTCATGTAGCGCATTTGAATGAACTAATCTTGGGTTTAATTTGTCCTAATTGTGCAGGGAAAGGGCTTTAAATTGACATGGATTCACAAAATCATGGGTTCTGTAGCAATATACTATAGTAATACTGTGCCTTACACATTAAACAAAACAAAACAGAACCACATAATGAGTTACCTACATTTGTCTAAAGGAAACAATTTTATAAACATTTAGCAAATTTTTTTCTGTAACTTTATCCCATTTTCCTTTCACTGCTCAGGTTAGGTCACCACTAGGCTGAGGCCGACAGTTCAGTTAGCACATTTGAATGAACTAATCTTGGGTTTAATTTGTTCTAATTGTGCAGGAAAAGGGCTTAAACTTGACATAGATTCACAAAATCATGGGTTCTGTAGCAATTTACTGGAGCATTTTGTGTATATCTGCTCATCTTGTCTGTACACTTTGCCTTACACATTAAACAAAAAAAACAGAACCAAATAATGAGTTACCTATATTTGTCCAAAGGAAACAATTTTTCAAAGAAATTTAGCCACATGTTTTCTGTAACGTTGTCCCATTTCCCTTCACTGTTCACTGAACTCACTGTTCAGGTCAGGTCACTAATTTATGCTGCTACCGACAGTATACATTATAGGTAGTTGTTCTTGAAAATGTTTTGTATTGTTTTGTAGTATAATTTTGTACTGGATTAGCAACAAACCAATTCTAATAACGCACACTCCAAACAGGATTTAAAGTTTGCCAGATACACAGGCACATGATCCAGAATACTACAGTAACCCTAATGAGGGGCATTTTATCAGAATACAGCATAGATAATCTGCATAAAAATATGGTAAAACATTGGATAGGATGGAACACCACAATTAAATCTAGTAAATAAAAGCATAATACTTTCATTATTAATGTCCCTTGTCTTTGTTAAAAAGAAATGATAGCCTATGCGATTACAATATATATTTCTTATATGTTCTATATTGTTTGACACATTAAAAAAAGCTTAAACTTTTGGATAGTCATTATGGAAAGTGGACCTTAAAGTATAATGGTGGTGAGGCAAATGTCAGAAAATATTGAGGTGTGAGCTAAAAGGTCTGTGGTACATCACCTTTGTAAATATCCCTTTAAATCCTGACACAAAAAAATCATCCAAAAAATTCTAATTTTTTAGAACTGAGATGTTTATTAACCCTTTTAACATAATCCCCAAACGTTTTTGTGATATCATTTTGTTTATGATATATTTATTGTATCAAATATGATACATTGGGTGTTTTTGGCAACTTTTTGCTCACAATGTTAATTTAGATGGAGCCTATTGGGTTAGTACAGATGTCCTAACACAGAGGATCTGTACTAACCCCATAGGCTCTAACACAGGACATCTGTGCTGACCCAATAGGCTCTAACACAGGACATCTGTGCTGACCCAATAGGCTCTAACACAGGACATCTGTGCTGACCCAATAGGCTCTGACACAGGACATCTTTACTAACCCCATAGGCTCTGACACAGGACATCTTTACTAACCCCATAGGCTCTAACACAGGACATCTGTACTAACCCCATAGGCTCTGACACAGGACATCTGTACTAACCCCATAGGGTCTGAAAAAGGACATCTGTACTAACCCCATAGGCTCTAACACAGGACATCCGTACTAACCCAACAGGCACTGACGAAGGACATCTGTACTAATCCCATAGGCTCTAACACTGGACATATTTACTAACCCCATAGCCTCTGACACAGGACATCTGTACTAACTCCACAGGCTCTGACAAAGGACATCTGTACTAACCCCATAGGCTCTAACACAGGACATCTGTACTAACCCCATAGGCTCTAACATAGAACATCTGTACTAACCCCACAGGCTCTAACATAGAACATCTGTACTAACCCAATATGCTCTAACACAGGACATCTGTACTAACCCCATATGCATGTACATGCCTAGGACCTGCTCTAGCTCTTTGACAGTTATGTATTCTGACTTTTTTTTTGTACACTGTACAGGTTTATTTGTTTTGCAGTTTCCTGTAGCATTAGTGACAAACTGTTTGAAATACACATGGTGTCCAGTCACGCATGTCCTCTGTGTCTTCCTCAACACATACTATCTGAACTTCCATCATCAGGCATGGCCTGAGGAGTCCATTCCTCTTCATCCTCCTCATCTTCCCCTAACTGCCCTATGCCACTTGAATTGCCATCTATTATTATGCTGATGACATTTTCAATGTACTTTCTTCTTTTCTCTTCTAGTCTTTTTGACAAAAAAATACCCATAAAACAAATTGGCCAAATATAGCATAGCAATTATGATTTCAGGGGAATTGTTATTGTGAAAACACCCTAAATGTATTTTAACATGGCAAATCAGTCATTAATTAGATTTAATTAAATCATCAAAATAGTGTGTGTTTCTATTGTGGTAGGCATGATGTAGATTATATTACAAAAATGTGACATGAACGTTCAGGGATAAAGCACCTAAATACCTGCTGTATCAAATTTGATTTTTAGCATGATTTAACTGTAAAATGCATAATTAATTTTGAAGTAAAATGCATAATTAATTGTGAAGTAATTATGCATTGTTTTAATACATAAACTATTTATTTAAAAAAATTAGTAACAATATAAATGCTATTCTTACTGTAACTTCTTGAAAATTAGCAAAGGTTTTCCTGCCAATCGCGTGTGAAAGTTTTAACGATGGCGACCATATTGAAAAGACCAAAAATAGCACTTCTACTGCCTGTAGTGCAATGATAACCCACTAGAGGACAAAATACAAGTATCAGATTATATACAACAGGATTTTAGGGAAAGTATTGATTATTTTGATGAGATAGACGTCTCAGAAACTCGCGTATCATAGTTGATACAAATGGTTTTACGTTGACGACAGCACCTTTTAATGACAAATTTGGTACAGAGCTTCAGAGCAGCATGCCAAACAAGCACCAAAGGTTTCATGTTGATAGCATTTACTACAGAAAATATATTGTAATTACAATTATCCCAGTTGAATGTATTGAGTTATTGTCCAAAACACATAAATGTTGATTAAGGCACCCCCTAATGGCTGATCTTCGCCAACTTTGGTACAGAACATCACAGTGGGACATTGAACGAAAATATCAAGTTTTTTGATGATAGCATCTAATTTGGCAGTGATATACTAAAGGTCATATTTCGTAGCTAGCTAAAAAAAAAATGTTTGTCAATTGTGCATAGTTTAAGGTAACAAAATTATTTTAATAACTTTTGGTCAGGTCTGTATTGAGATGCTAGCTTCCAAGTTTCGTGTAGATCGGTTACATGGTCTAGGAGGAGTACGAAAAAGTTAGTTTGCGCATGAGGTGATATTGTGAAAAAATATTGTTATCAGAAATGGGCGTGTCCTATATCATCAGATTCAACTTAATTCAAGGAACACATAGATATAAAAGTTTATATTGTGCAATGTGTAATGTGGAAGTTATAGGTAAAAACACGTTTGACATCATTATAGCGCCAACTAGTGGCCCATGTGTATTTTTTTTAAATGTGAGTTCCGGTAGCCATTGCACATCTACACTGTAAATTTAAAGTTACTCACATTAATGTAAGTAGTAAATCCTAAAATTTGTCTAAACACAAATGTTGATTAAAGCGCCCCCTAATGGCCGATCTTCACCAAATTTTGTACCGAACATCGTAGTGGGACATTGAACAACAATCTCAGGTTTTTTGAAGATAGCATTTAATTTGGAAGCAGTATACTAAAGTTCATATTTCATAGCTAGCTACGAAAATATTTTTGTTTGTCAATTGCGCATAGTTTAACGTAACAAAATTATTTTGATAACTTTTGGTCAGGTCTGTCTGGAGATGCTAGGTACCAAGTTTCGTGCAGATCGGTTGCACGGTCTAGGACGAGTTAAAAACCGTTGGTTTGCGCATTGCGCAATATTGTGAAAAATCTTGTTATCAAAAATGGGCGTATCCTATATCATCAGATTCAGCTCAGTTCAAGGTACACTTGGATATAAGGATTTCTATTGTGCAATGTGTAATGTGGGAGTTATGGTCACAAAACACATTTCTCACCATTATAGCGCCACCTAGTGGTCCACATGTGTACTTTTTGGTATGTGAGGTAACCATTGCGCATGTACACTATAAATTTGAAGTTACTCGCATTAGTACAAGGGGTGGATCCAAAACTAGGTCCCATCGGCCATGCCCTGACAAATCAGTACCCCACTGTAGGGGTGGCCCTAGATGGTTGCCTCAAAATTTGGTAAACATTGGATGAGCCGTTGATAAGATATAAACTTTTCATTGTTATAGCGCCCCCTAGTAGCCAATTTTCATAAAATTTGTTGGGGAGCTTTAGATGGTCATGTCAAACAAGAATCTATATATATAGATTGCTCGAAAATATGCAAATTCCGCGAGATTCCGTGTTATAAGTAAATTCCGTTTGTATTGATAGATTCCGCGATTCCGTCTGTGTTTTCCGCAACGCGGAAACAATAGGGCCCTACATTGGGACCTTTGAGCGGGAGATCAGGGACAGGTCTGGTATATATCACAGCCAACCATAGTTGAAGTATGCTAGCAGTTTTGGGGGCTATGAAGTCCCTTTCTGTTATATTCAAACTGATTTAAAGACAATTTTATGAGATTGCTGGGTTTCCAATTGGGGCGAATTGGGCGATTGATTGTACTGCGTCTGTAGCCACCATCCAAGAATGATTACGCATTTATCAATCGCAAAAACTTTAATTCAATCAATCTTCAGATCTTATGTGATGCCAGGTAGTTTGTTCTGAATATGGTAGCCCGGTGGCCGGGTGGGACGCGCGTCTTTATTTTTCTAAACTGCAGCATTGGAACAAGGCAACAGGGCACACTGCGGCTGGAGTCATCTCCTCAGTGAGTTACGCCCTCGTACATTTATTATAATAGTTCTACATAGTTCTTTGGTGAAACGGTTGGATGTGATTCCTCTTGGTGAAAAAGGTTATGCCCTGACTGAGTACCTAACACCGCTTGCAAATCCCAAAACAAGCAGGAACGCAGGTTCAACAGTGCACACACACGCACACGAACCAAAGAGTGATGTATAGGTTTGCTCAAGGGCACCTGGCTCTGTCTTGGGTAAGCGGGGTGGGGGACTGCTATACACACCAGCGCAGGCGTGCAACATAATTATGGCATGTGGGGTTCTCCACAATATTGTGCTGGAGAACGGTGCCATTCAATGAAGATCAGAGGCCACATCAGCCACCATTGGGGGCTCTACGAAGGAGACAGGATCTTATTCTGAGCTTCTAATATAGTAAGTGCAACTTGAAATGCTTAGTGAATTTGAAATACACTTCAGGTTCTCGTTAATCGCTATCAATGACTATAGCATTAACCTCAGTCAACACCGCATTTTACTTGAACAATCGACGCCTGATTTTGAGCTTCGAAATAAAACCAAGCGGTTGGCCTGCACCTGAGACCTGAGCGTCGTTATTTTATCTCAGAGAAAATAATTTTCTTTGCCGGATTTCGCTTATCCATGTCGTAAATTCTAAGGGGGGGGCCTCTAATCCATGCATATTTGTGTGCGTGTTATTTAAATTACGATTGTTTTCAACCGTCTGATTTATTAACAGCTGCTCATTCGTACCCTGGAATTGGAGTGATACGAAAGTTTTGTAAATCACACGTGAGTCTCGCCGTAAGATTATTTCTGCGCTCAGATCTACACTGGTTTCTACGCATGTTTGTTAAGAGGGCCAATGTGTATATATAGTGGGGTTTTGCCTAGTAAATACATGTAAATTAGATTATACCAGTGAGTTAGGCGCAGAGTGTGTAACAAGGGCCATACATTTAGTGCATAGAGGTTGCTGTGATGGATGATATTTGAAGCATTGGTGACAAAGCTGATGGTGTTGTGGTATACTGCATCTAATTATTTTAGGCGAGAGTTTGAGGAAATTCTATAAATTACATCACCAAAGTCTAGTATTGGAAGGATAGTCATTTTCTCAAGGGCATGTTTGGCAGGGAGAGTGAAGGAGGACTTGCTATGGAATAAGAAGCCAATTCTAGATTTAATTTTGGATTGGAGATGGTTAATGTGGCTCTAGATGGAGAGAAGAGTTTAACCAGAACCATGCAGGCACACACAGTCACACACACACATTCAATTGTGTTTGTGTGGGCATGAACTTGAGAAGATGTGGAATAGACAGACATTTTAATAAGTTGGAGGGGCAAGGCCTTTAAAAATATGAATTACCAGACTGCTGAATGTCCTCTTCAGCTTTTTCTGATTACATTGTATATGCTCTTTACGGAGTAGCCTAGTTGCAGTTCAGACAGTGATGATTGTGTTTTATTATTAAATGTTATCTACAGACACATTTAGAGAACTCCAGTTCCAGCAGCCTGCCTTTGCCCGAAAGGTTTGAACTCAAGAACAAGATCTTTTGGGAACTGCTGGTGCTCACGAACAATATTGTTCTTCAGTAATTGTATTCTTTCAAGAGTTGTTCACAATTCATAGACACAACCCAGTCTATATCTTGCTTCAAAGGCAGGGCCAATCAATATCTGTCTGTATGCAATCACACATTCATTGTTTGAAGACAGGTGAAGCAACAACAAGGCCCATAGCAAACTTCCCCAGGGAAACGATTTGCCCACATACACGTCTATCATAAGACAACCTACGTACAATGGGGAAAAAAGGATTTCTGGATTTCCGCATACATTGGTCTTAAAATTTGATCTAATCAGTCACAACATTAGACAAACCTAGTTTGCTTCAACTAATGAAACACAAATTATTACTAATTTGAATATTTAAGCATGCACAGTGCAAGATGGAATAAGTATGTGACACCTAGGCTAAGGACCAAAAGCTAATTGGAAACAGGATTCAGCTAATCTTGAGTCCAATCAATGAGACATGATTAAAAGTCTTGTTTAGCGCTTCCCTGCCCTGTAAAACACTGACAGATTTTTTGTTTGCTATTCACAAGAAACATTGCCTGATGTGAAACTTGACTTGAATAGAGATCTCAGAAGAAGCTTAAAAATTATTGACTTGAATAAAGCTGGAAAGAGTTACAAAAATATATCTTAAAGCCTTGTTTTTCAGGAGTCCACTGTAGGACAAATCTGCAAAATGACAGAGTGCACAGCAGAGAATGCTCATTAAGTTTAGAAGAAATCGTAGAGCAGAGGTTCCCAAGTGTGGGGGGGCACAAGGCTTTGCTTCGGGGGCGAGAGTGAAAAGTTTAAAGGCAAAAAGACATATCACATGTCCTTAAATGCAGATGATGCATGCTGTTTTCCTGGCCTCAGGCTAATCTCTCTCATTAATTTGAGTGAGTACATATATTTGAGAATAAACGTGTTTATTCTATATGGAAGGCAGGAAGGTCAACCTACGTTCCGCATGATTCTTCACAGAAAGCCGAACAAGCCAATTCAGTTTTTCGGAACTGCGATGTGAGCTGCAGTTGAAATACTAATCATGAATAATAACAATACACACAAAAAGTAGTCATACTATCAGGGTCTTAATCTGAAATGACTTTATACATGTCACAATAGGATGTACTGTATTTTATAACATTTATTCAAGCATTTGGATAAATACCTCAGAAGTCTTCTACTGAATTTGTCTGACAAACACATACAAAATGCAGTGGCTCCAGTCTGTCTGCACATTTTCCCATTTTTCAAATCGATTGTTGGAATCAGGTGCCTAACTATATTGTTTTTTTAATTATCCATTTAGATAGATTTTCTGTCATGTCAAGCCATACAATTGTACAGTAGTTAGCATTGTCCATCATTGTAATTCCATTCGTGGTCACGAGCTGAGCCCATGCTTATTTGTCTGTGAATATTATTGACCAGTCTTTTTAACAGAGTGATCAATAGAACATTAATGAGTATCAAGTGGGATCAAAATGATAGGAAGATGATGAGATCTGCACACCCTTAAAATTACATTTAATATATTCATGTGCATCAGTGGAGGCTGGTGATTTAAATTGGAGAGGATGGGAGACTCAGATTTTAGTTGTTGACCGCGCAGACAGCCAAGGACTATTTTGAACTGAAACATTTATTGAAAGCATTTAGTAGGGCTGGGCGATAAAACAATATTGATATATGTCTCGCGATAGACACGTAATCAATATCAATAAAATATGCGTTCGATAAAATGTTCAATAATTTCCTTCGTCGGAAGAAACCAGAGGTTTCTAAGCAATTTTGGTTGCATGAACAAACTCACTATCTGGTAACCTAGCAACGTAGCGAGTGACACGCCAACAGCCAATTATGTAACAGTATCAAGTTTGGTTGCGCCATATTGTTGTCTCGTGTTGTCTTCAGTAACTGAAACGGCGTGGAGTGATAAGTGGAAAATGAGTGCCGCAGCAAGCAAGGGAAATTGTTAATAAAACAGGAAAAGTCAGCTCGCCAATATGGCAGTTTTTTGGATTTATAAGTCTGACCGTAGTCAGACCAATGTCTTCTGCAAATTATGCAAAACCGAAATCCCCACAAACTGTTAATATCACAAACTTGTTTTCCCCACCTCAGGTTTCTCTATGTTTATATTTAACACGTTGCACTATTTTATTACACTATTAGGCATTTCTTGAGTATTCTTTAATTTTGCACCTTAGTGTAACAGATAACTGTTAACACTAGAACCGCCAGGCCTTCCAAACTACCTATAACCGCCAACTGCTGACGCCCATCAGCGTCATTAGCATACGAATCACCCTCATTAAAAACTGCTCTCTCCTCCGCAGCCTCCAGCCAAGCCATCACTGCATCCAGCGATCAAGAGCATCACCTCTATTGTGTTTTTAAAGGCCTACGTAAAACTGTCTCAAAACAGATTAATTACATGGAGATTTTAGTTGTTTTTTATGGTATTATATTGCCTTTATAGAATGACAATTCTTTAGTCTAGAATGAAAATCCTCCACATGTACTTACTTCATAGATAAACCAGCTAATACTTTTAATACGATTTTCAACTAACCGCGCAATCAGAAAGTGCAGTTTTATTCATTTTAAAATGTGTTCCAGTGTCGGAAACAGCCTGAATTACAACATGTCATATTTATGCTGTTGTAGCCTATTTTTATAATTTTATAGGCTCTATAGAATGTAAATGGTTTTCAACTAACAAATTCAGAACAAATATGTTTCTGGAACTGCATTACGTTTCAGCACACCCATTGTATATATATATATATATATTTTGTAATATTTTATATTCAAATACAATAGCGAACATTTCAGCGGGTGCAGTGTGGAGTTTAAAAACAGTTGTGTTTGCTAATTAGAGACTAGAGAAATCGTTTCAATATTTGTTCGTTTTGTATTTTTATATCCTAATTTTCTTTCTGTAAAATATTGTTGATGAAGGTAAAAAAGATTTGACGAGATAAATAGATGTGAAGCTAAAATGAATCGGTTTCAAGCAAGCTTCGCATTGCATACCGGCACCTGTAAAGACCTGTTTATTTCCATTCAAACCCGCTTGGTGACTATATGTATTAAAATATGTACAACTGTTGAAAAAAGCAAAGCTCTATTGAAGACGTATTTTTTCCTTTTCAAGTCTATTTTGTTCTGCATATCAGACCGGTGCAGTGTGGATTATAGAACTGTTCTATGTAGTCTAAAGTTTTTTTTATAATTATTGAATTATATGCTTGCCTCAAACGCTTTGAGCTGACGAGATAAATAGACGTGAAGCTAACAGCACCTGTAAAGACCGGTTAATTTCAATTCAGACCCGCTTCAGGTAAATGTATATTGAAATATGTACAGCTGTTGAAAAAGTGAAACTCGATTGAAGATAAAGCTATTTTTTTTCTTTTCAAGTATATTTTGTTCTGCATGGTCAAACAGAACAAAATAATTTTTTTTATTTACAGTAACGATTTGGAGCAATTAGGGTAAAGTGTCTTGCCCAAGGACACAACGACATTTGGCTCAGTCGGGGATTTTATTTGTAGCTACCTTATATTAGAAACAATATTGAAAAAGTGTAGAGTTGAATATGCAGTAATTACGGAATGACATAGACGACTATACTCATGGCCTATAATGTTGTTTGATAATTTATATTAAACTACAAAGAAG
>JACXGM010017894.1:0-12860 GCA_016801145.1 Umbra pygmaea | reverse complement strand
TATAGTTTGGGAGGCGAGTGCAAATATGTTCATTTTTCTACAATGCTCGAGGATCACAATGAATCTTGTGGTGCTGCCTGACTGGCCGTTGAAAAGTACTCAATGAATCTTGTGGTGCTACCTGACTGGCTGTTGAAACATCCAAAGTGGCCACTTGTGTTCATTAGGACCTCTTGGCGGGATGATTGACGTGAATTCAATTACTTTGGGTTTTCTACAATGCACTAAAACAGCCAGTAAACATCATGGAGGAATAGAGATGCTAGAATGCATCAATCGTTATTGTAGGGTGTGGTAGTGTGTGACTATTTTCAATAAATGTTTTTAGTCAGGAAATGGTTTGACTACAGTAGGTGTCTGCTGTAATATACAGTGTGTGAACTAATTTTAAATGGGCAAAAGTGGACACACAACTCCCAACAGTGGCAATATGTCTCTGATCAACGGTACTATTTACAACATGTTTACTGTTGTTTCATGGAATATTTACAGTAACATTTAGGTGTATCCTTGTTTCATGGGAGATCTACAGTACTTTTTGGGTTTACTGTTGTTTCATGAAATGTCTACAGTACTATTTACTGTCGTTTATAGTTTCATTTGTTTCATGACAGACCCACAGTATAATGTATGTTTAATGTTGTGTCATGAAATATCTACTGTATAATTTATGTTTAATATTGTTTCATGAGAGATCTACAATATTATTTTTGTTTACTGTTTTTTCATGACAGAGCTACAGCAACATTTCTATTGGTGGTCGGTCCAAGGGATTGATATCACTCACAATTACAATTACAATTTTTATCTGGGTTTGTTCATTATTTATGCCTTATAAACACAGTGTGCATCAGTGTTAATGTTCCTCTGTGTGTATGTGTGTGTTGGACTGTACAGTATGTTTGGATGAAGATGTCCTCACTCTGTGATTTTCATTTGAAAGTTCTGACTCATCCGGCCGTAAAACACACACATACACACACACTCAGTAGTATACCCCCCCAATCTCGCGCCTCCCTCTAGAGAGTCTCTACATCTAAACAATCTGTTACTGTCACTACAGTGGAACAGCCAACAGCCAAGCCTCTTCAAACAGAACACATCTATGTTCAACAGAGTTACGCACGCACATTTTCATAAAAACCCACAAACACTTACACACACACACACACGCACACACACGCACACATAGAACAGACGCACCACTTCATAGAGACATAAGTCAAGCTGCGAGAGCAGCAGGCTGTCGTAGCAGGAGAGAACATCAGAGTAGAGCTGTTTTCCAAATGGTACCCTATTTCCTATATTACAACCTCTATTGACCCCGGTCAAACAGAGTGCACAGCATAGGAAATATGTAGTTATTTGGAACAGACAACTAATGATTAGTGATATGACAGCAAACCAAAAAAACAACAGTGTCTGATTTCCTTCTGTCATCACAACATATTTATATTACAGAGATTTAGTGTGTGTGCGTGTCTGGATGTTGTCAAGTTTATAGCTATGGTGACTGCTGGAATAACCCTGTGATTTTACTGTCACCTGGATGCAGGAGTCTAGTTGCACGCAAATTTGTGTGTGTGTGAAGTTCTTTGAGGAACTACTAAGATTTTTAATAGCTGGAGATATCTTATGTTAAACTCTACAATGTACTCATTTATTATTAATATCACATTAGTAGTAGCAATTTAAAACTCTCATTTCTGAACCCTGAGTACTTTATCTGCAAAAACACATCATTTTTCACAGAGTACTCAGGATGTATTATATTTTTCATTAGAATTTAGTTTTGTAATTATCTAAGCAACATTTTGAGGAAGAATAGTAGAATATTGCAGGCTAAAAAGGAAAATATCAACATCTGAGACCAGGACCGGTTCTAGCGAAAAACAATTTGCCTGTCAACACTATATTATGCCGGCAACACAAACTCAGATTTTTCTTTTCAGAATAATAGCGCTTGTTTTAATTTGTTGCAATAATCATTGTGAATTCATTACAAAGCTTGTGAATTGTAACCAAATGCAATTATATTGTGTGTAAGGAAACAATAAGTGTATGTGATTACAAAAAAAACGTTTAGCATGGTTGTTTAGCAAATACAGTGTACAAAGAATTTGACTGAATATATTGTCAGTGTATCATGTGAAAACACGATTACATTTGAAAAACTTTCACTAGTGTCTGTTTTATCCAATAATAGGCTAGCAACACATGAACATGGACCCACTACCTATCTATGCAATGAATTAACAATGACTATTGTAATGAATTACAAGCGCTATTATTTTGAAAACGAAAATCTGAGTTTGTGTTGCCGGTATAATATAGTATTGCCAGGCAAACAGTGTTTGGCCCCAGCTAGAACTGGCCATGTCTGAGTCTGACCAAAAAGGGGCACAATGTTAATAAACTATTTTAAGAATACAAAATATCTAATACAACAGATAGATAAAATGGCCATTGACACACAGGGATTGTTTGGGTATTGGGTGTGAATAATCTGGAGTGGATTTTAAATTAGATTAGCTGTTTTATTTTTACAATTACACAAATACACTTAATTCTACTCATACTGATGTTATGTACATTTATTAAGTTAATAGTTTAGCATGATACCTATGAAAGATGTTGTCATTTCAGAACAATTCCTTTTTTATTATTATTCAACCAGGTAAATTGACTAAGAACAAATTCTTATTTACAGCAACAACCTAGGAGCAATTATGGTAATGTGCCTTGTCCAAGGACACAACAACATTTTGCACAGTCGGGAATCGAACTGGCAACCTTCTGACTGCAGGTCTGCCTCCCTAATCACTGAGCTACCTGCGCCTTTTTGTGGCATTAAAGATTCAGCATCCTATTTTACAACATGGCCTCCTTCACTGATGCTGATAAAACATGCTCTTGTGAAAATGACCATCTTACCAATCTTACACTTTGATGAGGTTATTTACAGGTTTGCCTCTAACTTTCGCCTCAACAAATGAGTTGTAGTATATCACAATGTCATGTTTTTGTCACCAACGCCCTATATAACAGTCACAACTGTAATTGTTCTACACTAGTAGATGCTCGCTGGATACTCATTGTCCATTGGTACCAGCTCGGTAAATCCACACTCTACATTAGTTCACTTGTCACCAGTGATGCCAATAGGGGGAACTACCAGGAATGTTGTCCTGGGCCCAGGACTGGGGGGTGCACAAGTTGACTGTGTTTGCACAGCAATGTATATACAGTGGTGCTTAAAGTCTGTGAACCCTTTACAATGTTTTATATTGTGGCATGAATATGACACATAATCAGGTTTTCACCGATCCTAAAATTAGATAAAGAGGACCCAATTAAACAAGTGAGACAAGAATGATGTTGGTAATTTATTTATTGAAGACAATTATCAATTTTTATATAACTTTGATTGGCAAAAGTATGTGAACCTCTAGGATAAGCAGTTAATTTGAAGGTGAAAATGGAGTCAGGTGTTCTCAATCAATGGGATGACAATCAGGTGTGTGTGGGCAACCTGTTTTATTTAAAGAACAGGGATCTATCAAAGTCTGATCTTCACAACAGATTTTTGTGGAAGTGTAACATGGCACAAAAAAGTAGATTTCTGGATCTCAGAAAAAGAGTTGTTGATGCTCATCAGCTGGGAAAAGGTTACAAAACAATTTCTAAAGAGTTTGCACTCCACCATTCCAAAGTCAGACAGATTGTGTACAAATGGAGGACACTGAAGAACATTGTTACCCTCCCCGGGAGTGGTCGATCAACAAAAGCAACTCCAAGAGCAAGGCGTGTAATAGTCCACAAAGTAACAATGGAACCCAGAAGAACTTCTAAGCCAATAAAGGCCTCTATCACATTGGCTAGTAAGTGCACCATCAGAGGAACACTGAACAGCAATGGTGTGCCTGGCAGATGAGCAAGGAGAAAACCACTCCCCTCCAAAAAAAACGTCGACAGAAGCCAGAAGGCCATTGGAAAGATATGTTGTGGACAGATGAGACCAAAATATAACTATTTGGTTTAAATGAGATGTGTTATGTTTGGCAAAAAAAAAACATTGTACCCCAGCAAATAAATCATATTCCACCCTAAGCAACTGTATTGTTCTACTAAAGATTATTTTATGGAATGGAATGGCCAAAGTCCTGACCTTAGTCTGATGGAAATGTTGTGGAAGGACCTGAAGCTAGCAGTTTATGTGAGGAAATCCACCACCATCACAGATTTAAAGCTGTTCTGTACGGAGGAATGGAATGAAATCACTCCAAGCCGATGTGCAGGACTGATCACATTGAGTTGCCGGAAATGTTTAGTTGTAGTTATTGCTGCACAAGCGGGTCACACCAGATACTGAAAGCAAAGGTTCACGTAGTTGTGCCACTCACAGATATGTAATAATGGTTCATTGTCCTCATTGAATATATAAACGAGAGTAATATTTTTTTCTAATTGTTTAATTGGGTTCTCTTTATCTACTTGTAGGACTTGTGTGCATATCTGATGATGTTTAGTCTCATATTTATGCAGAAATATAGAAAATTCTAAAGGGTTCACAAACATTCAAGCATCACGGTATTTCATCAAATTATACTATTTGGGGCCCTAAATATACAGTATACTAAATAGATTTCTTTGTTTGTATTTGAAGTATTTTGTTTATTGTTTGAGACATTTCATGTCATCTTTGCGCTGTCAAGCTTTATTTTGCCCAGGCCGCCAATACAAATGAGAATAAGTTCTCAATTGGCTTACCTGGTTAAATAAAATAAAAAAGATTACAGCTGTTTGGCTGTGATGAGTCCATCTGTCTTTTTCCTCCTGGCCAAGAGAAATGTAAAGCTACCTGTTAGAGCAAGTGTCCTTTCAATACCTGCTTTTAGTGATTTTGAATCATCTTATCTTTAGCCAAACATGCACGCAGACAAAATAACTTATTTATGTCAAAATAGCTTTTCACGTTGTTCAGCGATTACTGCATAGGATTTCAACTCTTCCAAATCATGTTGTTCTTTATGGTACTTCTTTACAGCATGCCAGCGGTGTACCCTTTTACAATGTGATTCATACAATCTCAGCAATGTTTTTAATAAAAACATACATTCTTAGACATATGTGACCTCAATCAAAAAGTCTGTGGTTAGGTCACAATGTCTAACAAAATAGCGCTGTTCACTTTAATGCACTTTAATTATTCTGACAGCATGTTCCTGTTCCTGTTCACTGCAAAGTTGAATTGACTTATGCATCTTTAAAACAAATTGTAATTGCTTTCGCATTTTTGGTGTAAACTCTTTGTACAAAACTACAAACTGATCACATTTCTAACACACCATTTTTGTGATTAAACAATTTTTTTTCTTTCACTACTTAAACACTGTTTTAAACTCAGTTAAAAAAATTGTGCAATCCTCTCAATTCCGTCATTATAGTAACCAGTTAATTCGAAAGTAAGAAAGGCAAGACACATTTTAAACTGGCCCATTGAACTGCTTAAGGTAATTTGCTATAACATAATACAACTTTTCCATGCATACAACGGAAACAGAATTGTCAGAATATCTATACATTCCATATATTCTATTCCATGGGTAATCAAATATTTCAACACTAAATAATTCGAAATTATTTTTTTTTTATTTTCTTTACCGAAAATTCATTTGCATCGTGTTTTTCTTTTGGCATACTACCTTTTCAGTTTCATCTACATAACAGTGAATATTCATACATGGTGGCAAAAGCCTTTTGTCATATCAAATCTAAGCCGGACATTGGTCAGCATGATGTCATAACCTGCCTTATCCCTAGTGTGGAGGAGGGAGGCATTACAGAATGATGACTCTCAACTCCCACCTTCATGCAGAACAGTTTCTCTCTTTGGGTTTGAGGAAAGAATTTGTGATCAGCACTAAACCCTTCTAGTAGCACATCTGCATGGTGAAACCTAGCTAACATTTCGAAAACAATGACATAGTTACGAAACATAAAAGATATTGCGACTTTTCTCACTATACCCTCACCATGTATGCTGTCAGCTTTATTGTAATTTGAACATTTTCATCGACAGTATGTTGAATAATTGCAGCACATTTTTGTACATTCTCCCTATTATAGGGTTCCAATGTCGTATGGGGTCCACGTGGTTTAGTGGGATAGCTGCTGCTTTGCAGGGCAGCTTCACTACTGTGGTTAAGAGTTCTAACCCGAGCACAGCTTTTACGGCTTTGCCCGGGGCTTCAGCATGACTGTTTGGTATAAGGGAATAGACAAGTGAGATCAACATTAATTTACGGAACTGCTGAAAAGGTAGGGTCTGGGGGAATTACTCAAGACCCATTTGAGAGGGGAGAAAATGGGGTAACAATAATAAATGTGGGTAGTCGTGTTTTGTACTTTATAAAGTACTACATACTTTATATTATCCACATACATGCATTGCTTAAATTCTGTTCCCAGTAGACAGCATCAGATGATGGGAATCTGTTGAAGGTGTTGATGCTCTGCCAGGTCTGTTCTATCTTGTTTCTGTGCCTTTTTCCAAGTGACCTTGTCTTCAGCATTGATAGGTTTACTTAGTTGATTTCAGATTGGGAGATTGACTTGGATATTGGCTTTGAAAAACTCACTGGTAGCTATGGCAATGTATTTAGGTTCTTTGTAATGCTGCTTGATGAAGCGCCATCCAATTCGTTTAGAGACATTTTAAGTTTATCTAAGCAGTCAAGATGCAGTTCACTGTGCTGCAGCCGTCTGCAGTTACATCATCATTGACCAGGATTGAACCAGTTCTACTGGCAGTCGTAAATGCCCAAAACTTAACACCCTCTTCATGACTTCACACATATGCGGTGATATACTACTTCCTTTTTTATCAGCACTTTCCTCTTGCCATTACTCTGATTACTCGGACACACCGTTCATCTTTGCATCATTTTAATTCCAAACTGCTAAAATACAGAGCCAAAAAAATTAATTAAATCGGTTAATGTCCAAGTATTTTAGAAATCACTGTAACAACATAGGGTGATATTATTCCCATATTCCGCAAATGCAGTAGACTTTTGGCCGACTTGAAACTTGACAACATGAAGGTGGTGGGTTTGAATTCCACAATGGACAACATGAACGTTTAGTGTCAGGTGTTGTTATTCTGTAAGTCTCAAAATACGACTAGGAAAATTAATATGAAATCTATGGACTAACTGAATGCAGATTATCAATAAACAGCAGTAAGATTAATAGCAAGAAAAAGGTGTTACTGTATATCAGAAGAGGTGATCATCATCATCTAAAAACATATTTTATATATTTTAAAAGAAAGGGGCCATTTACTTTTTTAGTAATTCTGTCTTCAAATAATCCAACCCCCCCACCCCACCCCCACCCCACACACACACACACTTGTGAAAGAAATAAGCTAGTGATGTGACGTGTGTGTGTGTGTGTGTGTGTGTGTGTGTGTGTGTGTGTGCATGATCGTGTAAGTGACGTGCTGTTGTGTGCCTGTGTGATTTGAAGTGTGTGTGGGAGTGAGGGGTGTCTGCAAGTGTGTGTATACATTTTATATTTGTGCAAGGCATGTGCTGGAGTGTGTGTGTGTTTGTGTGCATGTGGTTTGTGCAAATGATGTGTGTGTGTATGGTGTGAGCGCAGGGAGATGTAGATTAGTCAGACCCAGTCACCTTCAGACTGTTTACATACAGTAGAGGAGAACCCAACCAGGCCGGGAGATTACACAGGCCCCTCTGCTTTCACAACAACACAGCTTAATGTATACATCCTAAATGGCACCCTATGTACTGCACTAGATTTAAATAGAGCTGTACTGTATGTATGGAATACAGTGCCATTTTGGACCTAGCCTGAGAAAGTACGATTATCCATCCAGAGTTACCAGCACATGGAGTTAAAGCCTGAACAAATACGGCTTAACAAGACAAGTAGAAGTAATCCTGGCTAGTATTAACATTACACTATGATTTCAGAAAATTTCTCCTTAAGGTTCTCCTTAAAGGGTAAAGCCTAAATGACATGTTAGCTATTTAATTTCCATTATTTTCAGAGAGAACTAGTGCACTATATAGGGAATCGGGTGCCATTTGAGACAGAGACTAAGACTGTACATGAACTACTAGATCCACTTAGATAGCAAGGTGTGATAAACAAACCCTGTAATAATGAGAGCACATTACTCCAAGAACTATCAGTTATTGCTTGAAGGAAGAGAAGAGAAAAAGAAATGATAATACAAATTGCAAGCATTAGTTACCAAAAGGAAAGGTCTGGACTAAGGGTATTTTACAATATCATACTGTATATTGTTTGAAAGGTATTGCCGAATACTACAGATGATGGATCATTTTGAATTATCAACATGCAGAAACAGTTTTCTCAAGCTGGAATGTTCCAAGGTAGCAAACCAACATCTTTTGAAAGATCCTTTCCCTTTACAGTATAGAAAGGTAAGAGTTTGACATGTGCTATTTACTCGGTTTTGAGCAAGATAAGAAATTACAAATGAATGTTTAAAACTTTGTGGAAATTAATTTAACATGAATAAAAATGTCAGTAAGCAAATATTGCACCTTGTGTTAGACAGTACAGCGAATTCAGAAATTACAACTTTTCACCTGAGGAAATGACAAGTTCACTTTTTCATCCATATCCTAAAATCACATCTCAATTACAAGCGCACAAAATGTTTGTCTATACTTACATGATGGTAAGAAGTATACTTACAGTATGCACTTGTGCCAAGAATAACCCTAGCCTGACCAGAATTTGTTTTTTCCAGCTTGCAAGTCCAACAGAGCAAAAATTTAATTTGCTGCCGCTAGGGTGCGTCTAGATTTCTAGGCTAGCACACTATAATTAAGAGTCAAGCAATCGTGGCAAATCTTGATCTTTGACCCCTCAGACGTCATTATCTTAAAAACTATCTGTAATGGATATCCCGATTTGGGCATGGGAATACTTTGGTAAACCTTTGCCAGTCAATACCATTCGCAGCTTCATCCACAGATGCAAGTTAAGGATTTACTATGCAAAGCAGAAGCCATACATCAACACTGTCCAGAAGCGCCATTGACTTCTCTGGGCTCGGTGTCATCTGAGATGGACAGTAGCACAGTGTTGTCTGACCAGTCAACAGTTCAAATGACCATCCAAGCTGTTATCAGCGTCAGGTCCAAAAGCCAGCATCTGCCATGCTATGGGGGTGTGTCAGTGCCCATGTCATGGTTAAATTGCACATCTGTGAGGACACCATTAATGCAGAAAGATATTTACAACTTTTTGGAGCCACATATGCCGCCATCCAGACGTCATCTTTTCCAGGGATTTCCTTGCATTTTCTAGCAGGATAATGTCAAACCACATACTGCCCGGATTACAAGCGCATGGTTGCATGAGCAGAGAGTACGGGTGCTAGCGTGGCCTGCCTGCAGTACTGACCCGTCTCTGATTGAGAATGTGTGGCGCATTATGAAGCACAAAATAAAGCAACAAAGACCCTATACAGTTGCACAACTGAAGACATGTATAATGGATGAATGGGGGAAAAGTCTGCTTGTTATGTAACCAACTGGTGTCTTCAGTGCACAAATGTGTTATTAAAAGAAAAGGTAATTTAACACAGTGATAAACAGTCGACTGTCCCAACTTTTTTGGAGTGTGTTATGATCATCAGATTTAAAATTAGTGTATATTTTCAAAAGAAAAATGTATACACAAGGTAAAACATTGAATAATGTGTTAATAATACATTTTCAATATAGTATAGGGTGAATTGAATTTTCAAATGACTTTTTGTTTGCTTTTTGCATTTTCCATACTGTCCCAACCTTGTCAGAATTGGGCTGTACTACGGCTGTAAAATACTGTCCTTCTAGATATAACTCATTTGGCTGCCAAAAACCTACCTTTCAAAGTGCTTATAAATAAACTGTATATTCTGCCATATAAAGCCCCAACACATGCCAGTATGTCAGATTGTGAAATGCATGTTCAAATACGCTAAATTAAGGTGCAGGAATAAAAGGACTCCCATTATTACTCGGTTTTGTGTAGCTGAAGATATTTTATATAGACTACATACTATAATGTAATCCAAGCACTGACAATTGTTATTGGAGATTACTATTAATTTCGAATGCTTCAGCCAAGCAATTTGAATGATGGCTTTGAAGTATTGAGTGATAGAGTTTACTTCTGACCTGGTGCATGCAGATGTTTTTCTGGTAATTTAAACCAAAGCATTATGCAAACGTCAGCAAGACTTTGACATTAGGAAACTTTTAGCAAAGGCACTTACCGGTAAATGCCCTTGATAGTGGTGTTTGAGTCTGTGTGTGTCTGCATGCCGTGATTCTACATGCATTTCTGTGTACATACACAGTAAATTTTGCAGTGTTAAATCAACACTTAAAGAGATCATTTTAACACTGCCCCGGATTACATATGCTCCCACTCCACAGAGTGTAAATGTAACTCTGGTCATAATGTAAAATGTTTAGTGTTAACATAACACTCAGTAGTGTAAAATAATAACACTGGTCAAAACATACTAGTATCATATTTAATATGAGTGTCAATTCCATTTTACACTATGTGTAAATTACAACCGTAAATCTCAGAATTTCTCCCAAATTACGTTCTCAGGAAACTATATTGAAAACCTAAATTACGTTATATGCCAACATATTTAGGATGTTTTTATGTTTGAACTGCACGTTTTGTTATTAGGCTATATTTGTACTTCAATTACGTTGCTCCGGTACATTTCGTTTAGCGGATTTATGAGAGAACATTCCATACCTCCCATAGCGTTCGAAATTATATTGCTACATTCACAGTTAAGGTTAGGTAGGAGGATACTAACGGTTAAGGTTAGGCATGAGGTTACTAACGGTTAAGGTTAGATATGTTGTTACTGAGGTTAAGTTTAGAATTAAGGTTAGGGTTAAAATTACAAAAACAGACAATCGCCTGTCTGCATGGCGCAAGCAATGTAGAACAAAACACACACAAAGTACCGGTCTGGATTTGAACTCGCGAACACTGGCATGCAAGTTGTGGATTTAAACGCCTATCCACCATTCCCGTCCTCCACTCTAGCAAAAACTATGCTATTTACATGCTACGTCATGATCTTCATATGTTCATATTGAACGTTATTCGAGTGTTCAATTTAGTTCCCTACAAACGTCATTGACCCTCTCATTTGTTCATATTTGACATATTTCGGTTTTACAAAATAGTTCCCTCAGAATGTATTTAATGTGATTTAGGGCTGGTAAATTAATCCTCACAGTGATGTTTTATGGCACAAAATTGTGTTATTCCCATTCTCTAGGAGTGGTAATTTGTAATTACTCATAAAGGCATACTGGGATATATGCAAATGTGATTTATTTTTACATTTGCATATATCCCAGCATGCCTTCTTGAATAAATTCCACCATTGAGTGTGATTTTAAAGCTCTTGTAACACAATGACAGTAAACATAAAGTAAGACTGTGCTCTTATTTTATGAATTTGAATCCAACTGAAAGGATATCTAACAGTAATATTTTATCACAAAGCAGAAAATATATTAAGACAAACTATTTTGGCAATAAAACGTGCAGCAAAGAAGTCTATGACATTTTGACAGATATTGTGAATTGTCTAACACTTGTGAGTTTAAAAGTAACATTGACAACTAACACTGGGGTCCCATGGTGTTGATTTAACAATCACAAGTGTTAATTTAACACCTCAGTTAACACTGTATAGTTAACACTGGAAAATCAACACTAGACAATTTGCTTTGTACAGTAGTGGGCTGAGTTTTCCCTAATGTCTTTGGCTGAAGTCAGGCTGTTTAAAAGTTCCTCACTTTTCCTGACAGTCAGAGCAGCATCAATGAAAGCATTTAATGGATCAAAGTGTTCCATGTCATCCCAATGACCTCCCTGTCAGATTCCTGTCTTCTGAATCCCACCATCCATGTCTTCCATGTTTTACCCTCTCATTGCTTGTCCTATGTCTTCTTTCGCCCTCTCATCTGAACCTTACTAGTAGACTTTACATCTTCCATCAAACAGCATCTCATCTCTGGCCCACATCCTCTTTGGTCTGGGTCTGGACCTCCACACAGCATCTACCTCATCGATGTCTATGGCTAAGCGTGACATAGTGCTCACTTCTAACTTTCTTGCTGTTTGGTGGAAATCCCTGTTTGGTGGGCTGTCCAGCAATTCTGTCCCATTGCATAAACAAGCTTGCCCATGGTCAGAAAGACATAGCAGCAACATTTCCCCCCAAACACTTCACTTCAGATACCAGCTGTTTTAAGCGTGAGACTAACAGAGTAAAATTAACAGAAAAAAGTCAAATTGTATATCTCAAAAGCAAAACAAATGTTAAATAAATTAAATTAAATTAAAACTAAAATTAATAATATTAATTATGCTGAAGTTCACATTTATCAGTTTCCAGAATTGTAGTGGTTATAGTGGTGTAGGAAGAAGTAGGTAACATATTGACCGAAAACATTAAAATGTACATACTGTATGCTGAGTTGACATGCAATTACATACCTATACTGAATGATTTACATTTTTACAGGTTAGCAGTACCAGTACATGCAAGTATATCTAGATAATTGAAGATAAAAGCAAAGATTTATGTGTATTAAAGTGCAGTGTCCCAGAGTGTGAGTGTGTTTGTGTGTGTACTTGGTATAATGAGAATTAAGTTTAAAATTTAGGGTACTTTCAGCAACCTAACCTGGGTTAGATTTAGGGTAGATTTAGGCATTAGTAGGTTAGGTTTGTTAGGTGTGTGTGTGTGTGTGTGTGTG